>CATIWQ010152619.1:0-64018 GCA_949673415.1 Euphorbia schlechtendalii
TATTACATGAGCTAACACTTACACTAGTGGAAAAAGGGTCTATGGGGTTGCACTATTTTAGAGGCTTTAACTGAGAACCGTTGGGAAAAGCCTTTAAAAATGTGGAAATTTACTATTGGTCAATACGGACGATTCTGCATACATAACCATCCGTATTGTTGAACTTAACATGGACGGTTAATGTTTTAACTGTTCGTCTATATTTTTTATTTTATATTTGAGCAATACGGATTGTTCTTGATACAGAACTGTCCGTATTGCAGAACTTAGCAAAATTTATAGTTAATCATTACAATTGTTTGTTTAGATTTAACCGTCTGTAATGCATAACCCCAAATTAATAACCATAAAATCAGGAATCGGTTAAATCGCACTAAATCTGAAACAAGCTAGCTAGAGCTTCTCACTTTTCTTCGGTAAAACAGAGCTCCACCTCCATTGCAACTGCTCCTCTCTCCGTCGTGGACTTCCTTTTCCTCTTTTTTTTCTAAGTATATCTTCTCCTTCTTTCACATTCTTTTGAGATTAGGTTTTTTTTTTCAGATTTTGGTGGTTTGAGAATAACATTTTAAATTTAGGTTCTTTTCCTCGTTCCCTCTAACTTAAGTCAGCAACCTGAACTGTGAATCCTTGCCCGTCTCTATTGCACGTATTAGGTTAAGGTTACTTTTTCAATTTAAAACTTAAAACCCCTTATTTCTGGTTTCTAATTTCTCTACCTGGTATGCTATATAAGAAATAAGTATTCTATGTTGGTGTTTTACAACTGCTTCTAAATAATTTTCTTATCTCTTTTAGAATGTTAAACATATATTCAAGTGTATATTATCTCTACCTAGTTTTTGTATTGTTATGATGTTTTTGTCATTGAAAAATGTTTAATTACCATGTGAAATATCATTGTGAAATTGATGATGATGTTTTGTAATTGGTAATAATAAATTTGGGATATTGATTCATTTGTTATATTACGGGGGTGAGCCCTAGCATTTTTTTAAACTAATAGACAAGGCTCAATCATTGTTTTTTGTATGCGTTGAAAAAAAACTAATAGATTGATCCGAATTAAAGTTGATAGTTGAAGCTGAATTACAATCTTCTTTATAATCATGACTTGTATTATGTATAGTCTCTATCAAATGGGATATATAAGATTAGCATACACAGGGCTGTTGTTAACAAGTTCAAAGAGAGGAAATCAATGGCATTCTTTATGTCTCCAAGAGATGACAAAGTGGGGACTCCACCGTGGGATCTTGTGAGCAGAGAAGGAAAAAGAATTTATTCAGATTTTACTTGGTCTCAGTTTGTTCATTTCACCCAGCGTCACTATCGAGCCGATGGATCCATCCTTCAGAAGCTCGTTGCATGGCTCGGTTCCAACTCACCCAATCTCTAGACCTTAAGTCCAATATAGTAATATAATGGATATATACCTTAGGGTCTCTTGTTGGAGAGACACACTCATAAACCTCTTATTAGAGTATACGATTGATGGAACGGGTTCCTAATCAATCAAGATACAAAATGGCAGAGTGGTGTTCTTCGTGAACAAGTCTAATTCCAGGATAGCTACTGCTATTACATGAGCTAACACTTACACTAGTGGAAAAAGGGTTTATGGGGTCACACTATTCCAGAGGCTTTAACTGAGAACCATTGGGAAAAGCCTTTAAAAAATGTGGAAATTTACTATTGGTCAATACGGATGGTTCTGCATACATAACCATCCGTATTATTGAACTTAACATGGATAGTTAATGTTTTAACCGTCTGTTTATATTTTTTATTTTATAGTTGAGCAATACGGATGGTTCTTGATACAGAACCGTCCGTATTGCAAAACTTAGCAAAATTTATAGTTCATCATTACGGTTGTTTATTTAGATTTAAGCATCCATAATGCATAGCCCCGAATTAATAACCATAAAATTGGAAATCGGTTGAATCGCACTAAATCTGAAATAAGCTAGCTAGAGCTTCTCACTTTTCTTCGGCAAAACAGAGCTCCACCTCCACCATCGTCAACTACACCTCTGACGCAACTGCTCCTCTCTCCGTCGTGGACTTCCTTTTCCTCCTTTCCTTTTTTTCTAAGTATATCTTCTCCTTCTTTCACATTCTTTTGAGATTAGATTTTTTTCAGATTTTGGTGGTTTGAGAATAACATTTTAAATTTAGGTTCTTTTCCTCGTTCCCTCTAACTTAAGTCAGCAACCTGAACTGAGAATCCTTTCTCGTCTCTAGTACACGTATTAGGTTAAGGTTACTTTTTCAATTTAAAACTTAAAACCCCTTATTTCTGGTTTCTAATTTCTCTACCTGGTATTCTATATAAGAAACAAGTATTCTATGTTAGTGTTTTACAACAACTTCTAAATAATTTTCTTATCTCTTTTAGAATGTTAAACATATATTCAAGTGTATATTATCTCTACCTAGTTTCTGTATTGTTCTAATGTTTTTGTCACTGAAAAATGTTTAATTACCATGTGAAATATCATTTTGAAGTTGATGATGATGTTTTGTAATTGGTAATAATAGATTTGGGATATTGAATTAAATTTCATTTGTTATATTACAAGGGTGAGCCCTAGCGCTTGTTTAAACTAATAGACTAGGCTCAATCATTGTTTTTTGTATGCGTTGAAAAAAACTAATAGATTGATCTGAATTAAAGTTGATAGTTAAAGCTGAATTACAATCTTCTTTATAATCATGACTTGTATTATGTACAGTCTCTATCAAATGGCATATATAAGATTAGCATACACAAAGTTGTTGTTAACAAGTTCAAAGAGAGGAAATCAATGGCATTCTTTATGTCTCCAAGAGATGACAAAGTGGGGACTCCACTGCGGGATCTTGTGAGCAGAGAAGGAAAAAGAATTTATCCAGGTTTTACTTGGTCTCAGTTTATTCATTTCACCCAGCATCACTACCGAGCTAATGGATCCATCCTTCAAAAGCTCGTTGCATGGCTCAGTTCCAACTCACCCAATCTCTAGACATTAAGTCCAATGGCAGAGTGAGGGTAGGGGCCATGACTTGTATTTTCATTATATCATGTCTCATTAGTTCCGTCAGCCTGGCTCTGCCACTACTTAAATCGTTTGGGTTTAGTCTTATGCTTAATCTATGGTAAAATTGTCAAGTTAGGTTTGGCACACCGTGCCATGAAATTTGGTCTTTTTTATAAATTTATTTTATGCTTTGAATGAACTATCAATTTATTTTTAATTAAACTAGTTAAGCTTATAATATATGTTGCAGTATGAGGACATCGTATATTTTAATATTTTTATGATATCGTTTACTTTGGAAGTAAGTTTTTGTTGTTGTGACTATCTTTGCAAAGGGATTGCTTGCCAATGCTGTTATTGTTGATTTTGGTGAACAAATTGTTCTGCACAAGTAATTATCTACTTAGGTATGTATTTGCTTATTGGAAACTAATGCATACAAGATTGTGTAAGTTTTGATTTCTTTGGTTTAGGGAAAACCCTCCAAAACAGGTGATTTCGATCAGTCCAATGTAAAACTACGGCGCGATTAGATCAACTCAGCCATATGTCGACCCAACTTTAGCTTATTCAATGTTTTTATATTTTAATATAGGCCTACGTTTTGAGTGCTACATTATGTTGTTGTATCAATTTTTAGTATATGTTTTATAACCACATCATCTTGAGCACAACCAATTTTGTAGCTGATTACATAACCATGGAGATGATGGTCTCAAAGACATTTGTTGGGGGTCTGATTGGTAGATATGGGTCCAACATCTCAAGGATCAGAAATGAATCTAGGGCCATGATCAAGGTAGGTGTATCATGTACCATTTATGTGAAACCTAGCGTTACCTTGTTATGAATTATTTTACATAGAAGCACTCAAAACACTTGGGGGAAAATGGCTTTCTAATTGTTCTTGCCTAAAGAGAATAATAATAATTGTTGTTTTCGTTTCATGATTTGTTCAAGAGTTTGATACTCTTGCATTGTATAATAATGCATTTTTAACCCATTGTTTCCATTCTGTTGAGATTTTTTCATAAGTGGGTATCGATATTCAGGTCTACGGAAGGAAAAGGAGAACAAAAACATAGGAATATACAATTTGGTCGCACTGCTCAACAAGTACTTTCATTTCAAGCTACAGTAAACCATCTAAAACTAGGTTAGAATTTAGAATATTGAATACAATTTATTTGGTAAAGAAAAAATAAAGGGTACTTTGAAACATTTGATCCAAATTGGGTAAGAGTGAAAGTTATAGATTGGACGAATTATGTTTTATTTTATTCATCAAAATTTGAGGCTCTTCAATGTGTAACAGGTAGCATTGGCAAATGTGTATTCTTAGTTGGTGAATGTGTAACAGAGTAGATGAATACGTTTATTCTCAATTGGTGCAACAAGCTCAGTAGTCAAAATATAATTTCTATTAAATACCCCCCATGCCATAATCATCATGATTGGATTATGAGCCGTATGTTTCTATAATTGTGTTGTGTGCAAGAACATTTACTATTAACTAGTACAACTAAGATTAATTACTTGTGGTAGGAAATTTTGGGATGTATATTGTGGAGTACTTAACTTGGATATTTGCGCTACCTTTTTGCAGATAAACTGTAAATGATGAGTTGCAGCTTTCCCCCTTTGCCATGCAGTAACAAAAATCCATCAGTCAAGTTCTTATTCTCTATACCTTGGCTTTTGTAATTTAGTTTGTTCCACTCTTATCAAGGTTGTGACTTATATTGTGAATATATTCTCTTTTTTCTACTATAGATTTACTCAAAGGGGCGAGTGAAAATTTTCGGTAACTTCCCTTTCTCAACTCTTTGCTCTTACAGCGTTCTGTTTTTTTGTCAAGTAGTAGGAGCTAGACTAACCCAATGTGTTAACTCTGCTGAAGCTAGATGATCAATTTCCCTTTTTTTTATTATTAATCCTGCCTCTACATATTTTTCATTTGATGTTAAAAGAATATTTTATTTCAGTTATGAAACTTTGCCTTGAATGTTGTTCCATTTTAATTTCTTAGATTATTGTTCACTTTTTTCTATCTTTATTTACCATGCATTGCTGTTGTCTTGACAGTAGGACATGCTTAAGCTGTGCTTTCTATAACTTTTAGTCCTAATGGGCGGGAGTTGGCAAGTGACTTAAATGCTACAGTTTACGTGTACAGATAAGTTCAATATTTTTGTTCTTTTTATGCAAGTATCAAAGCTCATTTAGTGGTCTTTTCTGTACTATGAGTTGGGATTACGACCTAAGTTCAATCTTATATAGATTTTTTCACTATTTTTATTCACAATGAATTGTTTTGGTCAGGATACAGCTAAAGTTTTGGGCTCCCTTCAATCAAATTTAAGTAGCTCTTAAATGAAGTTAAAAAATTATTTTTTTTAAATAAAAGAGCATTTAGGACGCTTCTTTGAAAAGAATCGTCCCTATTGTCTTAGCATTTTGGCGAAATGCTCATTTCAGACGGTTCTTTTAATAGAACTATCCTTATTGCTCTTAACCGGGGCAAAACGTTTTTTAAATAGCATTATCGATGGTTCTTTTAAAAGAATTGTCCTCAATGCTCCTTATTCTGGAGTCCGCATTAATGCTTGATCAATAGCGTCCCGGCTTGCACAGACGGTTCAAAACCGTCTAGAAAAGCCTAAAATTATAGTCCCCAAAAGCTTTTTCTGCACTAGTGTTAATCCGAGCTCAATAACTTGGATGGTACTTAACCTGATGGAAGGAGTGTATTGTATTCGTTACTACTCCAAAACCGATATACATACACTAGGATTTCAAAAATGTTATTATTTTATTATTTTATCGGTTGATGGCCAATTTTGTACTGGTCCTAAGTTGGGATTGGACAAATTATTAATTTTATCAAGGTTATTAATTTATAGAGATTTTACTTGTCATGTTTTCTAGATTTTATTGACTTTTTCATAGAAATGAAAATGAACTTTAGTGACCAATTTTACTGTCGTTAGTTAATAAATGACAACATTTATTTTGACTAAATAAGAATTATTGCAAAAATAGTATACATTTTGTGATTAAAAATACTTATTCATAGGAAAAAATCTATTATAATAAACATGAAAAATAGAATTCTATACACTAAAAACCAACAAAAGTTTCACTAATACTTCATGAAATGCCATCAACCTACAGCTAGTAATTAAACACCCTGCATGAAAATAAATAATTTAGTTATATTATAAGATTAAGAAAATTGTTTTGAAAAATATATATTTTATTAATGGATTAGAAAAATCCTAATAATTAATATGTTGATCATGAAATTAAAGTATAAACAAGTACATTTTGCAAAAATCATATGCATAAAATATTTTAAAGAAGAAGTTTGTTTTATTACTTGCTTAACTATAAATTCTACAAAAAATCCCCCTAAATAAACCAATTTAAATGTTTACGGCCTTATGCATTTGGAACACCCTCAAGTTGTCCCTAAACTCCAAATACCCCCCTGAACTTTGAAGTGTTCTCAATGCCCCCCTGAATTTGTCTAAATATTCTCAATTTCCTCCTGAACTTGTCTAAAAGTTCTCAATTCTCCCCTAAACTTTGAAATGTTCTCAATGCCCCCCTGAACTTGTCTAAACGTTCTCAATTTCCCCCTAAACTTGTCTAAACTGCACTCCATCACCCCCTCAATTCGGTTATTTAATAGATGAAGATAATTTTTTAAACATTCTCAATGCCCCCTGAACTTGTCTAAACATTCTTAATTTTTTTTAATAATTTTTTCATTAATGCGCTCATGTTTGTTGGTCCACTAATGTAAATTGCAATGTTGGATGGAGGGGTGTTGGAGAACGTTTAGACAATTTTAGGGGGCATTGAGAACATTTCAAAGTTCAGGGGGAAATTGAGAACATTTTAGACAAGTTCAGGAGGGAATTGAGAATGTTTAGACAAGTTCAGGGGGGCATTGAGAACATTTCAAAGTTCAGGGGGGAATCCAGAGTTTAGGGATAACTTGAGGGGGTTCCAAATGCATTAGGCCAATGTTTACAATCTTGTGAAATTTCCAACATTCCATCCTACAACAATAATGATGATCAAGTTGATCTAACTTATAGTGCATAATTTAATTGATAAAAGCCACACCAAGCCCTCCTTCCCCAAATTCCTTGGTGCTTCTTGTAGCGTTGTCAACCTCCGATCACCCCACCATCCCTCCATCTTTCCTCCCTCTTACAATTCTTGTCACCCCCCATCCCCTACCCAATCCAAAAATTCCTTTCCTTCCAACCAAGCAACCCCCATGCATCCAACAGGACCTTTGCAACAACCATGGATTTGGTTTTCTCAAAATATGGAATCTTAGATCAGATTTATATAGCTCGCAAATGAAACGTGAGGAACTTGAATTTAAATTTTCTCACGTTGCAAAGAGGTATTAGAATTGCCGAGAGCCTGAGCAAGCTTAACACCATCATCATTGGGACAATCCACCTTCGAGCACGTAGTGACACTATTATGATCCAAAATCTACCTTCCAAAACCCGAAAATCAAATCAGAAATCCATGTTCAAAGAATCTTTAAGAGACTCTCCCTCATATGTTGTCGTGGTTGACTCGGATTCAACCCTAATCGTATTTCAAAACTTTTTGATTTGGATTATCCCCTTATCGAAGAACCATGGAAACCCTTCTCATGTTGGGCCAAGGTTAGGAAAATTTTTTATGTTCCCGATCTTTCATCAAGCATGAAGACTCAAAATTATGTAGTGAAGTTTGTGACTCCCATTATTGGAGGTTGTTATGTGATTATCTCATTTTTCTCTATAGATGCTCTTAATGTTTTTCTTGGTGGAGATGACACATTTTGAATGATTTATTTCCAAAGGTTTCTTTTAGTCCTTATGACAATGTGCCATCAGAGTATTTGATGTATTTCGATTTCATGGGAATCCCTCCTATGTTGGTAATAGAATTTCTTATCCCAAAGCTTGCTTCTATTTTTGGTAATTTATTGCCCATTAATTCCAATTTTGAAAGATCAGATCATCTTAACGTAGTTAGTTGTCTCTTATATGTTCCGATTGTTACGAAATGCTCGCCTATTTCTCTTAATAAGAATGGTTTTGTGATTCTAATCACCACAAATTTTTGGTAAAAAGTAGGCTGTCAAAATTGTTTAGATGTTGATTCTGCCATTTCAGATTTACACAACTCTCCTTCTATGGCTTCTCTAGATGTCTTGGGTTATGTCTATCTAGATGCTTCTACCAATGTTTATTAGATCCAACCTATTTGTAGTCATATTGTTTTAGCTCTATGTCAATCGGAAAAGGTCTTGTAAACCACCAATTCTGGTAGTGTTGTTTCAAATTCGTTATCCGCCATGGCAAACCCCTCTACCAACCTTCGCAAATCAACTTTAGCATGTTCTGACCCAAGTCAAACAACATCTTCTGAACCACATATTCCGAATATGAATCACATATTCTAGTTCACAAATGGTCCCTATTATTCTAGCTCCGAATTTGAAGCTCCCATGGGAAATTGGCCATAAACTTGGACTCTTTCAGGAAAAGCATATAGATGTGATCATTGAAACATTGGTTGTAGATCACTCTTCTTGAAGGTTGCCCCTCCACTCTAGGTTTATAATATCTTTTTATGTGGCTGTCTTTTTGTAGTTGGAATTGTTAAGGGGTTATAGGTAATAGTATTAAATAGTTTTTCATCCATTCTTATGTGAGAAAATATGGCTTAATTTTTTTTGTATTACTTGGGACCAAGGTTTCTTCTATCTCAAATCATATTATTAGTAAGTTTTGGACCCATAATGACTTTTTGTATTATTGCATTCCTTTAATGGGTTTTCGGGTGGTTTGTTATTATGTTGGAACTCATTGTTACTGCAAGGCTCTGTTGTTTCTTCTTCTACTTGTTGGTTGGTCCTCCATTAAGTGTATATCTAGATTTACATTCATATCATTACTTATCATTCCACAAATTAGTGTGAAAGAGTAAATATGTAGTAGGAGCTTCTTCCTATTCTTAAAGGTTTTGAACGGATTATTATTTGTGGAAATTTTGATTAGACAATGGTAGCCTCTACCAGTCTAGTAGCATGTAACTGATGTGAGTACGGTTTTACGCAAAAATAAAAGTCGATAATAAAAGATTTATATTTTTTATACTTTGTTTATCAAAATATTTTAGGTTCAAAGTTAATTATCAGAATTAGCCTTTGAAATGAGCCTAAACACTTAAAATCGGGACTCAATGGAGTACCGTGACCACATAGTAGTGATCATGGTATCGTGAATGTGGTCACGCAACTAGGATCGCAAAAATTCAAGATTAAGTTTTCCCGCTATGAGCGGGCGGTCTTTTTCAAAGGGTCGTGGTGTTATAGTGTGCTGGGCATAACAATACCCATTCTCTAATCAAATTGGCTCTTTATTCCAACATCTACATTATGATAAATGTGAACATCAAATAAAAGTGTATGGAAAGAATAAATCTGAATATATAATTGCCCTCAATTACCTTTTCATCTATTTAACATGACTTGAGAGCCAGTTCAGAACCGAATTTGTCGAGAGGAGTTGAAAATTTGTTAGAGATTAGAGATCTATTAAGTTTACGACTATAAAATTGAAGAGAAATGAACTCTGATAGTCATGTGATTTTTATCATGTTCAAATCAAAGTTTATTGTTGAAACTTGATCCGAATCGACATGGTTATGATTTGAAATGGTTTAGAACCTAGAGAGATGATTTTGGAAGCTCAAATCTTGATAAATCAAAGAGAAAAAGTTGAATTTTTTTTGTGGAATTTGGATTTTTCTTCACCTCCTTGAAATGGAGTAATTTGCTCCATTTATATAGTAGTGGGAAAATGGGCGTACACCCAATAACCCTCGCCGAAATTCAAGTTATTTTAGCTTGATTCTGGGGTGTTAGGCTATTTTATCCTAATGAAAGGCTAAAATATTCTAACATAATAAATGGGTGTGCACCAATTATCAAGGTGGTGAATGGAAATGCGCTCATTCACCCTAATTTGACCGGGATATTGACATTTTTACTTTTGCTTTGAGAAATAAGAATTTCCCTAGAATATGAATTTTTGAATTTCTGATTTTTTAGTAGAAATAATGACAAGTTGGCTCTGTTTGGCTCTTGTTTAATTCCTGAATTGTAGTTGATATGATCCTTCTTCGAGCTGAGCGGACTGTGCTAGTTGTTTGTTTCTCGCATACATCATTTTCGAGATAGATATTTTTTCATATGTGAAATAAACCAAAGCATTGTGAGTGATATGCATGAGTTAACATTTATAATCATTTGCTTTTATAACAAAATATTTTTTTCCCTTCGATTAAAATGTCTGACAAGAATTAAAATTTGAATTTTAACTACAAAAGAGTTTGAATTGGTGAAGAGCCGGACAATAATATTTTTTGAATATATTCTGTCAAAATTAATGCATGATTTTTTGTGTGACAAAATTTTTGGTCCACTTGATTTAAAAAAAAACTGAAAACAAAACAAAAGTGCGGAGATTTAACTGTATAAGAATAAATGGGTGGGTGACCATTTATGAGAGTGGTAAATGGGCATGCACCCAATTACCAAGTTTACAACGATCACATTTGTGAACGTTGCTTAGGGACCCCACCTAGGGGTGGTAAATAGGCGCACACCTATATACCCTACTCTATAAGAGCAGCCCTAAGCTCCCTCATATGACACATTTCTTCATTTCTACCCTTTCTTCTTGCAATCCCTGCCTTCCTTTGATGATTCTTAGTTTTTTTCTCAACTTTTCATCATCAATTTTTTGTTTTTCTTTCCTTTCATGCCCCCGCTCTTTCTATTTTGCGGGCTTTCTATGTTTTACAAGTTCGTGTTCCTCTTCCCAAGGTTAATGTTGTTGAAAGGAGAGTTGACGTCGACGAAGTTCTGGTGGATCTTCCTTATGAATCCCCTCGGTTGGAAATATCACGAAATTGGGCATGGAGACCCCTTTGGTGCTACATTGAAATGAGATGAATATTTTTCTCGCAACTAGGTCAGTTTGTCTTTGCAAAATCTTTTATTCATGCAAAAATATAATTAAGATGCAATTTGAATTTATTATTGATGCTACTATGTCAGGTAACTTTTTTAGAATTATTTCACCTTAGAAAATGAATATTATTATTTTACCATGAATATAATAATTGTTTGGTGCTCCTTTGATGCGCTATGAACTATATGAATTTTGAGGGATACTATATTTTTCGATGATGCATGCTTGGGAATTTGATAATTAATGTGATTATCGAGGATAAAGAATTGTGAAATTCTTTTTATGCAAATGATTTATGCATGTTTACGTATGATACTTTTTACCAGGTTTTTGAACATAAAGGTGGTATCTTCCAACATGTCAAAAATGGTATAAGGCCATTTCTGTAGAGGCGAAGAGTATAGTCAACTGCATTGATATCGCAGATATGGTAGAGCGGTTGAAGTATACTCGTCAAAAGGGCTACCCTTATTTGAGGTATCACTTACCCGCTTTTGAGCAGATAGTTTGATACGACCCATACTTTTCATTTCAGGAGTGGTAAATATACCATTACTCTTGTTGATTTTTGCACTATCACTTGGTTTCCTTTTGCTAGGATGATCATCCATTTCAATGGTGCTTTCGCTTATCATCATTTTGATTATACTTCCATTCAGGCATTAATCGGTTTTTCAGGTACCGTCGAGGATAAGGTCTACTATCAAGCCCTTATGAGATTTTGGATGGGCGGTTATGGTGCTTGTAAGAGTCCTTATTGTAAGACTCAGGTTTTCATTACAACAACTCGTTCTTAGTCCTACTTCCACGATAGGAACTCAACTATGAATCTTCACATCCTCCCAGCTTCGTTTATCTGGATTGATTCAAAACTTATGCTTGGGGTCTTGCCATGTTGACACAAATGTATGGGGCCCTTGATTAATACATCAAGAATATGATTATGAAGTTCAAGTCTTCTTTCCAAGTTTTTGGGGTAAAAATTCTGAATTTTTTCCTTTCTCTATTATTCTATCATGTTTGGTCTAACTTGATTTCATTTATACTAATTTAGTTTTTTGAGATGGGTATTCTACCAATGCCCAAGAAGATTATCAAGAATTTTCCTCAGTTTTCTTATTTGCCCCACTTTTGGCATGGATGGGATATTCTCATCAAGTGTTCTTGACTCATCTCTGTAACTTATCCTCAACCAATGTTAAATCTTGACCTCTTCTCTCTCTTTTTTATTGTTGTATTGTTGTTGTTGCTTTTTTAACTCCCATTTCATGTAGATTATCGCTTCACCATGGGGACCTGAGTCTGGATGGACCGATGTCATGGTATTGGCTAAGGATTTTTTGAACACCCATTTGACCATAGAGAGTCCTTGTTCTCTTAAGTTGTATTTGAGAGATTACACCCTAAACTAGCACTTGACTCTTTGTAGAGGTCCATAACTCTATTTTGTGTGTGTTAGGTGTTTTGGCTTGATTCATCCCTTGATGTGGGGCACTTGAGTGATATTGGAGTTGTTCGTTAGGCAAGTTGGTAGCTATGAGAACTTTTGTAGGACCTATTTTCTTGGGTAGCCTTAAGTAGATCCGAAGCCAATGGAGGCTCTTGATGATGATGGTCTTGAGGATCTCGAGGATGTCCACGATGGTGATGGCATGGGGTACCAGTGCCTCTACTCCTATTGTTGTGACGGCTTCAAGGAGTGTCTGAATAATGGTACGACTATGCCTTACCTTTATACTGTTAATCACTTGTATGTATATTTTGTTTATTTTCTTCTATATAGGATCACCATGGTTGGAAGTTGAGACATGCCTTAGAGTTCATCTACTTCATTTGTTGCTATGCATGATGATCAGGAAATCATAGTTAGCCACATGAGGAGTTCTAGCCCAATTGGTTTTGTTATGTCTTTGTACATATTTGATTTGACTAGATTTGAACTTACCAATAAGCCATACGACATTCCTGGCTAGGAAATTCCTTATTATCCGGCGTAAACTACTCAAGTATACATTTTGCTTCTCTTTTGATGTTTTCTTCCTTGGTTTTGTCTTGAAATTGATTTAAAATTTTGTTTGCCTTAGGTTTGTTGGAGATTGCAATGTCTATTGGAGGATCATTAGGGGATATTAACACTTCATGGTGGACTACAATGTTGATATGATGGTAAGATTTCCTATTATGCAACATTATAATGCATGATATGTCATGAAATGAAAATTAATAACATAATATGTTATATTATGCAGGGGAATATCAGAGCGCTAAATAGCGCTTGCACCTTGGTGCGTCTCAACAAGGAAAGGGTAATTAGGCTCTCTTTCCTGGTCCAATGGGTTATCCTCCATGGTCACCACATTATTTTTTAATAATCAACAAGATCTTGGCTTTGGGAAATGTTCCACTAGATTTTACTTTTCTATTTGTTTGGTCCTTGTGGAGGCCTCTTATTATGTAGTACTTCGTTGTTTTATGGCCTCTTTTAAAGGTCTTTGTCTTTGAACAATGCTAGTTTTAATGCATGCTTTATTTTTCTTTTCATTCTCTTCTTTTACATATCTAGCTTTTCATTTGAATAATAAGAAGCGAGTTTATCAGGGTAACTTACTAGTATTTATAGGTTACCCCGTAAACTATGTACATCGAACTACTACCCTTCTCATTCTCTCCTCTCATTCTCCCAAATCGTTACGTTAGACTACATAAGATTCGTTACGATGTGAATAGTTATCTCAAGGATTTTTATTGTTGGCATCATCTTGAGCAACGTGGTTTACGTAACATGAAGGATTATGCTTGCATCTTCATTAAGCAAGGATTCATCGATGCAGTTATCAAAATTTGGGATCTTATTGATAATGTCTTCCACTTTGGAGATTAAGAATTATGTCCCATGTGTGAGGATTTCTGTAGGCCATTGATGGCTTCGACCTAATTTATCGATCGCTTTCCCGTTGCACCGTCCCGAGTTCACTAATGACTTAATGAAGTATTCCAACCTTTGTAGGAGTGATAAGCGTAGGATAATCTATGGAGATCTTGGAAATGGAGGTCTGAGACTCTTTATAGCTTTTGACTTAGTTTTGAATCTTCTCCCTATTGATGAAGCTTCTATAGAGACCGCTACCGGCATTTACAACTTTACATGCCAAACTCTCATTGCTCAGATGGTGGATGGATCTTCTCCTATCATCCTAAGTTTTGTTGAGAAAATGATTCACCTACAATCTTCCCATATGGGTGCAGGTGTTACCATCAGTGGTAGCAAATTGCTTCTTTAAGTAAATAGTCATATTCTAACATTCGTGCTTTATTCAATTTTCTTCACTGCTTATTTTCTAAACTAGCAGTTTTGTCAATTTTGGAGGAGTCTGTTATAGACTATACAGTCATTAGGGATTCTCTTTACTCAATATAGGTGATCACAACTACAAGAAGCTCAACAATGATGAGTGGCGTAACCACAAAAGGACTCGCACTATTGAAGACATCTGTTGGATCTATCCCTTGTGGGCCAGTACTCATGTGACTACCCATGATGCTAAAGGAGGTGAAATCTTGTTAGGATTTTTTGAGATTATCTCTTATTCTCTAGGCCACTTGCGTAAATAATATAATTACCCATAAAGCTAACCCGAGTATCTATGTGTTCCATTTAATTCCGAGGTCACTTATTTTCAAAGACATGGGTATGATGAGAAGTTGAGTGGCCACATTCGAATCTTGGTAAACTTCACAATTCAGGCTAACATTTATCCTGATGCAGGCTATCACACATGGTTCATGAGGATTAGAAGGCTTGTTTTTTCTGGGAGAAGATAGATTAGATTACTCACCTACATCATTCCCTTATTTGTTGTTAGGTTCTGTATTGTTGTCTTAGTTATCTACAGTTCACTATGTAAGGATAAAATGTTCATGCCTAGTCTTTCTTCTTTTCTTCTTTGTTTCTGCCTTGTCTATAATGCATTTATGTGCAATAAAGCAAATTATGCTTGTAAATGTGTGTTTTCATCAAGAGATTCCACATGTCCATTTACTGAGTAAATTTAACATGTCATTAATAATAATTCTATCTTTAAAAGAAAGTATTATTTTATCAATCCAATGTCGCTTAAGGTTCTCGAGTAGGATTTTATCAAAGACTATTCTCTTTATTTTTTGCCTAAAATCCCTTACTAGCTTTTAGCAGACTGTTATTATTTTTTATCTTTATTTATTTTTTACACAAAGTAGCATTTTAACTTGTCTCGATTGATTGGGTTGATGAACTCATTCTCATCTATGACCATTATCTTGATTGCCCCTTTACTAAGAGTCTTCTTCACCACATATGGGCCTTCCTAATTTCGGTAGAACTTTCCTTGAGTGTTAGTGTGTGTTTTGTGAGCTTGTTTGAGGACTAGATCACCAATTTTCAAAGGATGATTCTACTACTTGAGTTTTTTGTAGGCCCTTTCCATGCAATGTAGGTACATTTGGAGTTTATCGAGAGTTGCCAAACATTTCTCTTCGATAAAGTTCAACTCTTTGTATTACGCTTTTCCCATTCATCCTTTGTTAATTTTACTTCAAGAGCCATTCTTAGAGATTTGATTTCTAATTTTGTAGGGAGTATTGCTTCTGCCCTATATATAAGAGAGAACGTAGTTTGATCAGTGGGAGTTTTGATGCTTATTTCATATCCCCATAAAGCAAAGGGTAAAATATTTGCCCAATCTATGTAGTTGATGACCATCTTAGATAAAATCTTCTTGATAGATTTGTTAGCTACTTCAACTACATCATTTGTGTATGTTCTATAAGGTAAAGAGCTATAATGCTAAATGCATTATTTTTCAATCAGATATGTAGTCTCTTCTAGGAGTTGTACCCCATTGTCTAACACCATATGATGAGAAATGCCATATCTAGAAAAGATATGCTTCTTAATGAATCGAGCCATCTTCTTGACAATGATGTTCATCTAAGAATCTACTTCAACCCATTTGGAAAAGAAATTAATTACCACAATAATCAAGTAATGACCATTTGTCAATGATGGTCTTATATCTCTAATGATATGTATGCCCTAGGCTAAGATGGTCAAGGTGTGGTTAAGATTTGCAATTCTATTAGTGGTAGATGATTGACATCTCCTTTGATTTGACAAGCATGACATAGTTTAGCTTCCTGGATGCAATCTGTTAACACGGTCCACAAATAATACCCCATTCACTGAATTTTCTTGGCTAGCATTATAACATTCAAATGTGAACCAATAGCTTGAATATTTCTCTTTCATCACTTTTTAAGCATCTTGCTAAGTCAAACACTTAAACCATAATCCCTTAGAATATCTCTTGAACAATTCTCCTTTTACTCAGCATAATTGAACAACCCTAATGATTTTAACCTTATCGGCTTTAAGGTTCATCGATGCAGTCATACCAAACAAAAAAGCCTCATATTTTGAAACATTGTTGTTTGTAAGGAACTCTAACCATTTTGATAAAGGTATCACCCCTCCATCTAGCATAATGATTAAGACCCCTAGGCCTGCTCTTTTCTTGTTCATAACTCCATCGAAGAACATTGTCCATTTCTTTGGCTCTTCTACCACCATAGCTAACTTCTTATCTAGGAATTCCAAGTTCTCTAGATATTCAAACTTCGATGTCTAGTTTGCTAGGAATTTAACTACTACTCTTCCTTTTATAACCTTCTTATATCACATATTCGATGTCAAATTCAGCATAAAAATAGCCATCTTGATGGCTTTCCCATCAATGAGGACATTTGGCAAAGATACTTCATTAGATTTACATTTGCCACTTCCTGTATGTGATATGATTGAAAGTAATATTGGAGCTTCTTGGTTAGCCATACCATAACTATACATATTTTCTCCACTATTGTATAACGAGTCTCATATTCCAGCAACTTCTTGCTGAGCTAATAGATCTCAAGCTCTCTCTTGTCTTCATGCTTTTTGTAAATCAAATCATTTAACATTGTAGTGACTACCCTATGATAGGTTATCACGACATTCTTCAATTTGAATGGCATGACTCTATAGTAGTATTGTCGATCATATACATTAAGATTTGAGTGTATCTGGAGAATTTATCCATGAATGAATACATAGCAGCTCTTGCAGCACTATCAAATAGCACATCAATGTGTGGTAATGGGAAGCAATCCTTTGGAGTTGGCCATATTCAAGTCTTAGAATCTACTCAAACCTCGACTTTTCCATCTTTCTAATTACTACAAGTATATAATCACATAAGGTATTCAACTACTTAAGGACTTTTACCTAGATCTGTTTGGTGATTTCTTCTTTTACCTTATCAGCCCATTCTGGACATAACCTTCACATCTATTACTTAACTGGGAAAATTTTAGGGTTCGTAGGAATCTTATGTTGAGCAATGTAATGGTCGATGTCGGGCATATGATTGTAAGACTAAGAGAAAGTTAAAATGAGTTCTTTTAATACTTTTATTAATTCTCTCTCTTGTTCAGCAGATAGTTGATTGTAAACAAATACCATTTGAAGATCAACTTCCATGTTTAAATTTATTTCTTTAGTGACATCATCGTTAATGTTGAAAATTTGGATGTATGCCAGAATGGATGGATGAATTCATAGTAAAAAACACAATCTAAATAGGTATAGTCTTTAGCTTTATTATATACACCATAGAATACATTATTCATTTTAAAGATATTTGTGATAGAGAAAAAAGACACATCAATATCGCCTCGTCCTCAACATCCATCTCCATCTTGGCCTTGTCTTTCCTAGATTTGTACAGCTCATAGATGAATTCCTCCATTTGTTCATCTTTTACATCGGGCTCAATTTCTTCTACCACTTTAAGGTGTTCTTTGAGCATCTTAGCAAGAGCATCAAGGAGATCCTCTTTCTTGGCTAAGGTCCCTTCATTCTTCTTAGATATCTTTTCGTTACCTTGTATAGTGCACTTCACTTGATTGAATATTAATTAAGCGTCGAGGTTGATGGTGTTTGCCATTTGTTCTTTCTCTTCTTCTTCATCCTTCAACATGTTGATAAACAAAGAAGATCTCAAAACTTAGCTAAGTTTTTCCTTCATGAGTTATTTGTTCTAGAGTCCCATCATATGGCTTTTCGAAAGATTGTCTAAAAGTAATAGTCTTCTTAGGCTTGCATTTCAAATGTTTTGGGCTTTTGTAGCTGAGACTATTTGGTTTCACTTCTCCTAACCTGATATCAAAAGTATGCATGGCTTTCTTCTGCGCTCCTATGCCAATAGAACATGATATTGTTTCATGTATTCCTTGATCCACGGGCTCCAATGTCCCTCTAGCTAATTATTATGACTTTCATTGGTTGTTACTATATTGAAGTCTTTCAGATTGTTTTCCACCATTTTGAGAGCTGCAATAGTTGATGCTTTGTCAACCTCTAGAGTGATGATCTTTCCTTAGAAGGGGATCGTAACCTTCTAGTGGAGAGTAGAGGGGACACCTCCTAAAGTATGAAACCAAGGTCTCCCAAGGAGTAGCGGGAAGGAAACTTGAATGTCAATCATTATGAACAAGATGATAGATGATATCTCCCCAATGGTGACTTTCACTTTTAAGGTCCCAAAAACTACACTCTTGGAATCGTCATAGGCTTTTATGACTGCCATAGATTTTCTTAGTTCCCCGTTGCTCAATCCTAACATAGGGAGAATTTTCCTTGGGCATACAATTAGGGCTAAGCTATCATCAACCATGACACATGGCATAACATAGCCAAAGACATTTGCCTTTAAATAGAGGGCCTTATTATGGCAAGTCCCTTCATCTGGTAGATCTGAGCATGTGAAGACAATGTCAAGGATTATCATGCTTGTTTCAGAGTTGAGTAGTGCACAAACTTGTTTTAGTGAGGTTAGAGGAGAAGTTTCAATCTCCATTAGTTTCTTGACAATATCCAATCTTTGTTATTGGGATTTGATGAGAATTTCCCAAATTCTTAACTTGAAGTAAGTTACTTTAAGTTGACAATGATGGGTTCTTTGATCTTGACTTTGGTTGAGTTAGAGTATGTAAGATTGGAGCCTCATTTCTTGGGATTATAAGCTCGGTAACCCTTATAACTCTCCTTCCTTTGGTGATGGAGCTGCAATGTTTGCAGGCGAGTATGTTGTTTTGAAGTCTTTGAACTCATCAAAATGTTCTTCGAGTGGGATGTCCTTCACGCTGATAGGTTTGACTTTCATTATAACCATGATCAAGTCTTGAGTTGATAATGGTAAATTCAAGAATGGTGCCCCTCTCTTTGTCTTATCATTTCCAATAAGATTAGCTTGTGGAATCTCAGAGAACATAGAGTTGTTGACTATCCCTTCTCAAATCATGTTGATTGGAGATGAGGATGCCCTTGTTGTGGGCTCTTTTTTTTCCAAGCATGTATAAGGTTTCTTAGTACATGAATGAAGTTAATTTGACTCTTTTAACCTCTTCTTTGGAATCAATAGGGGAGAATCGTCTTCTTTCCCAATTTTGGGGACAAACCATGGATAACTTATTGTAGATTCATAATTTGATGGGAAACAAAACTTGGTTACCTCCCAAGACATATAACACATTGGTCTCCCTTGATCATCTCTTTCTAGGAGCATATTCTCTAGTGGATCAATCCGAAAGAAATAGTCCACACATTCCATAAGGATTTTTGGTAAAGTGTTAATCTTTCAAACTAAACAAGAGCTCTTTCTCCTAAATCACGCGAAAGAATAATGGCCAATATCTATTCATGATCCTTGTGAAGGCATAACGATGTGTTCTCGATCTTCTATTGCCATAATAAGTGATATACAACCCTTCCAAAATTACTGAACTTTTTATTAAATTGTTGATACGTGCTTCTTCTTTTTCAATTTGAATTATTTTGATTATATACTCTTTAGAGGATTCTTGACCTTGTTCTTTGATCATGTGTATATGTCCTTGATTATTAGGCTCAAAACCATTTGGCCAATAAAATATTGATTCATCGATTTCCTCTTCTTCTGGTTCAAGATTATAGTTTTCTACTTTCCTAGTTATCCTTCTTTGAGTTCTTCAAATTCTAACACTTTTACGAGATTCAAATCCCAAGGTAGTTTACCCCTGGGTAATCTTTTTGTTTGTGGAGGAGTATTTTGAATAAGTTCAACTCCATGCAAAATATCCTCGAAATCTACAATTATTCTTCCCAATTTAGTGGGTGTTTTTATTGGCAACAATCCTGTAGTTGTCATTTTCACTATTCCTTTGCTCTTCTTGATCATTAATTAAGGGTAGGTTCATGTCAAAATAGTCTTCCCATTGATCGAGGTCTTTCCAAGATCATGTTTAGCCATATACCACCATATATTGATTAGATTCTCCTTGTAGTTGATTACGAACACTTCCAAGTTCAAGTTGAGCCTCTCTATTTGAGTTAGAATCTATGTGAAGTTGCATAACACTAGAGTGAAATAGTGGGAGTGTACATATTAGCCTCTCTCGATCTTTGTTAAGTTGACCCCGTTTGTAGTTCTTCCCACCATTGAGTACTTGAACTCTCTAGGTAATCTACAATGAATTAGAGCTTAAACCTTCTCGATGTATTGTAAAAATTTCAATTCTTCTCTATTGAAAGAGTGTTGAATCAATAGAGAGCAAGCCCCCTAAGGAATCACTGGAATTGGGAAACAAAACCAAAAGTTGAGATTTCATGAGAATGAATAAATGAAACAAACTTATCCCCAGAGTCTTGGGGTCAATGTTTCCCCAATATAACATAATAATTGGAATTGGATACCTATCTTTCCCCTCTTCACAAATTCGGAGAACATAAAAATCAACTTGGAATATGTAATCAATGTTATCAAAGAGTGTACTATTTCCCCACTCAAGATCATGGTGAAAGTTCTCGGATACATCCAGATACTAAACATCTCCTCCAATATAGATATTGATGGTGTTCACATTTACCTGGAAATTAGGCTTGAGTGTTGGGCTTCCTATTTGGCTCCTTGATTTTCTAGTCATTAAAGATCTACTATAAGTATTTCAACAGTCGAGTGAATTCATTAGTTCTATGCCCTTTGGTGACATGGTAACCATAGAAGTTATCCCTATCCACATTAGATGGTGGGATAAATGGCTTAATGCTCTACAAGATGTTTTCCTTTATCACTTTGGTGAAAATATGGGATAGAGACTCAACTAAGGTGAGATAGACTGATAATTCTACACATGAGCTGCAATCATAGTCTTAACAATGGGAGGCTAAGTTGGCTCAGAGTAGCCTAGGTTGTTTTGTTTGGAGGAACTTCTCCTCTCATAGTTTCGGATTTATTGTATGATTGAAACTCTTCTCTCTTCAGCCTATCCTCTTCATCATACTTCTCAAGCATTTTGGCATAGTCAACCACCTAATTGAAGGTCTCAAACCTTTTCATTTTCATCTTGTCTCAGTATCTCTGGCAGGATCCCTCCATGAGTTTCACAATCAAGGCAACTATGTCGGATTCCCACTTATTAAAGTTTAAATTGCCATCCATCCTAGATAATAAGCTTTAAAAGCTTCATTTGGGCGCTGCCTTATTCTTTCAAGGTCTTACAGAGTTGTTTTATTCATAATGTTAAAAGAATAATTCTCAATTAAGACTGAGCCTAGTTTTATCCAATCAGATTTAACATCAAAGGGCATGGTCATGTACCAGTCGGTTACCAGTCCACAAAGAGTGGTTTGGAATAGATTGGCAGTGTGTGCCCTTGGAACAGCCATGTTGGCCATTACCAGGAGATATCCTTCAATATGAGCTTGATGAGATCTAACTCTATTGTAGGGGGTTATGTAGGGCATCAGATAGTTGGCTATAAGTGCTTTAAATTCGGTGAATATGAATTTATCACTATCGATGCCAGAGATGGAACGCTCATCTTCTCCACCTTGGGAATAATGGTCTCAATATTGGCTAGCTTGGCTTTTATTTGTACTAATTCAACATCTTATTCCTCTGACATGCTTGAGATAGACGCAGTCAGGAACTCCATAGCATTTTAGAAATCATAGGTGATTATGTAGTTTCGGATAGCGTGATTGAAGGATTCTTCACCTGCCATGGTGTATGGTTCGATAAAGTCACCAAGTGATTCCAACACTGGAGGATATTTGATCTTCCTAGGATTCATCTCAACTGAGTGTTAGTCTGTTTCCAACTTGAAATGTAGGCGTTAAAGTATTACTAAACATCTTAGGTCTTTATCCATTGGCTCTTTGAGTTGAAAAGAATAAATGGATGAATGAATTAATGTATTTATGTACAACTTTTATTTTTTATAACATGTTAAATATTTGTGGAATATTTGATGAAATTGTGGTTTGAATACTTATGGGCTATTAGCCAATGCAACTTGGGAAAATTAAGTCATTTGTGGATGTTTAATCGACTTGTTTTGATTGATTTTGATTCTAATAAACTTGGGTTTGTTTAGGTTGACTCATTGGTTCAAGGTGGCTTTATTATTTGGAGAAAGTGAATTTAATAGTCTGGGTGACTCAATGGTCAAATTTTGTTTGACTCGATTCATTGATCAGTATAGGTTGACTCATTGGTCTAAGGTGATTTTATTAGTCCAAAACCTGACTTTAATAGTCGAAATGACTCACTTGTCACATTTTAGGTTGGGTCAACTTTTCAGTCAATGATTTGACTTTTATAGTCGAGAATGTAACTTAAACAGTCTGAGTAACTCACAAGTCAAATTTGAGTTCTTGTTGACTTTTTGTCAATGGTTTGACTTTTACAATTAGGAATGTGACTTTAACAGTCGAAATGACTCATTAGCCAGATTTGAGTTTTTGTTGACATTTTGGTCAACTATTTGAATTTTACAGTCCGGGATGTGACTCTATATGAGCACAAGATTTTTAATTCATCTTACGAAGCGATGGAAGCGATGACGAGAAATATTTTCAAATGTCCTCCAGATTACAGTGATTGAAATTAGGATTAAGAGAGATGCTACAAAATGATCTTCGTGACTTTTGGAAATCAAAACTACATAAAAATAACCTAAAAATAAAAAAAAAACCAAAAAAATCCACTCCCCCCGCTAATGAGGCCGATACCAATCGGACTAGTTGATATGGAAGTTGCTAGACCAGATTGGTACTGGTTTGGTCGTCAGTATCGGTATGGCGGTTGTGAGACCGGACCGATACCAGTTTGCACACTATGCAAGGTTGGTTCTGGCTGTTATTTTAGCCTTTTTACCTTTTCAACTTCTTTTTGACCCATTTTATCGACCTTTTCCTCTATATAAAAAAAATTATGGTTTGAAGGATCATAACTTCCACATTCATAATTTGGGTGAGTGTTTCTAGAGAGATAAAGACTATTTTTGAGTTTTATGGAAAAACTTTGGAAAAGTGCCACATTCCTTCACTTATCTTCATTTTTCTTCGTTAATCTCTTAGCTTCTAGGTTCTAAGATTGAAATTTAATCCTTGGGTTCCATTTTCCTTCACAAAATCATCTTTCAAGCTTCATTATCTTCAAAAATAAAACCAAAAGGCTTTGAGGATCAACTCCAAGGCATTTCTAGCTTCTAGATTTGTCGATTCATGTTAGAGAGGTAAGTTTTGAGATTTTTTGAGACTCTTGTCTTGATTGTTGTGTGATTTTTGAGTTTTAAGGTTTTTTAGGGTCTACTCCAAAGTTCAGACCAGTACCCGCCCCAGTTGGGTCGGTACCAGCCAAACCAAGGATGGTATTGACCTTAGGTCGATACCAGCATCTTGGTCGAGCTTGTTTTGGTCTAATGGGCCGATAACGGACCAATAACTAGGTAGTAGCCCATTAACTTTAAAAGGGGCTTATCCCGGGTGCTAGGTCGGTACTGCCACAACTAGATCAGTACTAGCCTCACGTTGAGGCTCGTCCCAAAAGGTTGGGAGGGAGGTGCCGACCCACCAATTGGACATAATTTTTTTTCTTATTACCTAGATTTCCTTTTTCTGCATTGTGTAAGCTACCCAAATGATGGGAAACACTTTTTCCCTCATAACTGACTCAGTTTATGCTATGTATCATTAATAATAATAATAAAATTTGCTAAATGGAGTCTAAAATCGTTGTTTTCATATGAAAAGCACGTTGGAAACTTGAATTTCCTACTTTAAACCTTTCAAACCACGATTCATAAATCACCCTAATCCAATTTATGTATAATAACTAAGTCTTGTTTTGTAAACTAACTATGTCATGATGTTGTGATATATTCGTGTTTATCCTTTATAGATGTAAGTAGTTTTACAGTTAGATGTATGTTAGGAATTTATTTTCCTTTAGGTTTCGCAATTATAAATCGAATGTATTTGTAGATTTAATGTTTTTAGGACTATTTGTATCCCCGCTGATGTATTATTTATCCCTCCCCCTTTAATTTAGACTCCTTTTTATCTTTCCTTTAAGTTCTTTACTAATTTATTTATCACTTTATTCATTTATTGCTTTCTGCGTGTGAATGCTATAACTGCTAACTATAAGATAAAAATGACTACAATAATCATCGAAATATCTTAAAGGTGGTTTCATGTATGTAATCTTAACTCAAATAATGATGAAATAGGTAACTCATCTGGACCCGAATCTCAGTATTATAGTGCGGTTTAGGCTTAACTGGTATAGGCTGTACCAAATTTCCCAGAAGAGGTAATCCGTGTGGTGATTCCATAACATAGGCTAGAGGTTTAGGCCTCAAGTCTTTTAAACTCTTTATTTTATTCATTTCTCCTCCCTCTCTCATGAGACCGCATGCACTATATCATGGGGTCAACACCTCGTGGTGGCCATGTGGGTCTATTCAAACATCATCCAGCTTATAGTGGCAACTTCGATGGGGATCTTTCTTCCTTTTTAAAAGACTTTAATGAGTATTGAAAATTCATTTAATGAGTTTATCCACCTCTAAAATATTTCATCAAATTATATGTATTAGATGGCTTAGCCTTGAGGTTAGGGTGCTAAATTTTACAATGAAGCTACAAAAATGTCAATTGTGATCCCATGGGGATCGAGGATGCCTAGTGAGTGGATTACTTATTTCCATATCGCATGTACCTCCCTCATTCTCACTTATTTGGGGAGAGGCTTGGAGTGTATCATAGTGCAACAAGATCTTTCTACATCAACAACATTGTAACCGAACTCATTATTCAAGATGGTGTCAAGAAGATCCAAGCTTTGATTTAGAAACCAAACTCTTTATTCTGTGGGAGGCGTATGGTTGGAAGAATGTATTTTTATTGCGTGCATGCTACATGTTATGTGTTTAATTTTCTTTTCACCATCCATCTACATATGCAAATAAATGCAACATTCACACCATGTATATCACATAACCACATTCTTTTATGAAGGCACTGGCTCACACACACTCATTCTTTTATTTAGTTAAGGTTTGGAGCACTCATGAAGTAATATGGCTTTGTAAATAATCAGAACCTAAAGCATAAAAAGTTCCTCATTGGTATTCATTAACCTAAAAGATGCTTGAGGTCGCGTCACCTTAGGGAACGTACCATCATGACATATACCCACATTTGCGATGCCTAATTGACATCCGAAACTCTACCCAATTTGAGTCATGTATTTTCTCAATTTATTTGTATCGCTGCTTTAGTGATCCCAAATAATCATAAACATCACTCATTAGTCAACATGTCATAAGGGTACAACACATTTTTTACCCAAAATAAGAGTCCACACACCCAAGTATGTCATAACATAAGGTTGTTATTGTGGTAGGGTATTACCACTATCCCTTTACCCATTCTTCAAACCAAAAATGTTGTGAATCATTCCATCTCTCTTAAACATGATGTGGTAGGTCATTAGCACTACCCCTTTACCCATGTTATTGTCATCGCAATTAAGCTTGTCTTTTGAGGGATCACATTCATCTCTCTTAAGCTAAATACCAAAGGTTAGGGAATCATTCCATTGCTTCATGTGTGTTCGAAGTAACCTTTAGGGATATCATGAATCACATAAAGCATCAAAACATGCATGTTCAAATTCCTCTTTCATTTAGCATTTAGCATGGGAAAGACTAAGAGAGAGCCTCATACGTTTCTCACCAAAGGTCATCACAACCAAGAAAGAGGGAATTCCGTATCCACACTCAAGTGAGGGGTCAGATTCTAGCTCCATCTAATTAGACTCACCTTTGCTGCTAGAAATCATGGTTAATCCTTCCTGAGATGATATTAGCCTCTTAGGTGACCAACATCAATTAGTATACCCTAACAAAAATGGGGGACAACAATTAAGAAGTGGAAATGATATAGAAGTAGCCTTAGCTAGAATTTTATCCACCATGCAATTCCATACCACTCTTCAAACTTCCATGAGGGTAGTACTAACCGAAGAAGAAACTGAGATAGAATATCTAAATCTGAATTACCACGCCGCTAAATAACGGACTTCATCATCCTCAAGGGGATACCCAACTGCAATTAGGTTCGTCCAAGTTTACCCTACCATGAATCAAGGTCATGAATCTACCCTTCAAGCCTATTATGGTCCTATATTGAACCATGGCACCCAATATTTGCTAATGGCCAGGTCTAGGCCATTTGGTCAAATACTGGTAGAAAGGGATCAAGTTATCAAAATCGTTCAAATGAGAATCCTCAAAATATATTTCAGTAAGGTTTGGCCTGGCAGGAAGTTCCTAATTCTTTTCAACCAAGGGTTTCAAGGCTAGCAATCCACCCAATGACCATCAGTCAATTCATGAATGTTCTAATATATCCAAACATGGGAACTCAACCACATTTTACTCTTGTGAATATGACTTCTTCACAAGGATTTACATCTCAATCTTTGCCTCTACCTATCCAAGGGACATCTCGTTACCAAGGCTCTATCATTGAGCTAGCCACCTTCAACAATCAGTTTCAGGTTTAAGCTCAGCTACAAGCTACTATTAAATTCCTATTCTCATCAAGGAGAAGATTTTATGCTCAGCCACATTTGTATCTCTTGGTTGTCCCCTAGGCTCAAAACCAAGAGATGTTCACTCAAGGGGTTGAGGGACCTATTCCTTAAGGTTTATCCCTTGAGATGGCTAGCCTATGGAAATAATTTCTCACTTAGTAGGCCAACCCAATTTTTACTTACACTCAATTTACTAATCCATTAAGGGATGTAACTTTGTGATGCCAAAGCTTGTGAGTTATAAGGGTGTAGGCAATCCCTGATCACACATTAAAAACTATTATACCATCATGAGGGAGAAAAAATTGAGTGCCAAGATTTTAGCTCGGATGTTCATCATCACTTTAGGATTGCCTACCGATGAATGGTTGGATAAAATTCTAGATGAGATAGCTAGTGATTAGAGATGATTGTTTGAGGAAATTACCAAGTAGTATGGCTTTAACAGCCAAATTAAAACCACCATCCAAAATCTAGAAGTATTTAAAAAAAGTAGGGTGTAACATTTAAAGCCTACTATGGGCATTGAATGGCTATGTAGTTCCTTTTGAAAGGCAAACTCACTCTTTCCTAGATGGTGGTGAAGTTGTTAGATTAAGCACTTTCATTCTATAAGATATCGTTAGACGTTGATGAGTTTTTGATCTATAGTGAAGTGCATATTAAGGCTGAGAAGCTCGATAGGATTCATGGTCTTGAGCACACTACTAGCACGATCTAAGGCGAGACATGGTATAAGAAAACAAATGATAATTCTACTTTCTCTTATACCCTTGTAATGCCAAAGTAAGCCAATGTGCAAAATACAATTCAAGTTGTACAACATATGGATGTTTCAGCTATCCGATCAATGAATGATGTCCATCCAGGTATTTTACCTTATGTCTTAACTCTGACTCAATTATTTGCCAAACTTGCGAGCTTCATTTCCTTGATAATCTCAAGCCATATGCCTACCAAGTGATAAGGAATGGAATAAATTCTACACTTACCATGTTGCTCATGGTTAACACACCAACAATTGTGAGATTCTCCTTAAGTATATTCAGAAATTGGTTGCTGAGAAGATATCTACTCTCCCTCTTTGAAGCCAATCCTTACCTTAGTTTGAGAGCATAGTAGGAATTATCAATTTGGGGATGAGCCCATTTGTGGTTTTTCACCATTTTAAAAGAGCAAAGAAGAAGAGCAATAAGTCATGATTTGTCAGGACTGGTTTTCCTCCAAATTTTTTATGCCTTGGAAGATAAAGCATGCTCAACTAGAGGACCCTCTCCTCCGTGATTCTCCAATCCATGTTTCAGCATAGCAGGGATCCTTTTTTATCATGGTAAGGATTCTCCATCTTTCACATTGTGAGCGGATAACATTTCGGACGTGCCTTTATCGTTTAGGACATGTTTCACAGTTTAGGACATATTCTACTTTGGGGATATATTTCACAGTTATATGCTACTTTTTCAGACGTGCCGAGGATTTCTTTCTATCAAACTCATTCAGAGAAAGGGTTAAGCTAATTCCATAATAATTTAAGAGATTTAGGAACCTAAATTTCTCAACAAAGACATAGAGTCGCCACCAAGATTAGCTCTTCCAAGAAGATTCAAGTATAACATCATTTTCAAGGACAATCCTATACCTTAAATGTAGAGAATCAGATTTTGACAAAGTTACCTATATCATTTTTTAAGTTAATTTCTTGTTATAAACTAAAGTTATAACAATATTTAATATTTAACACATTCATATTACCTAAGATTCATTAAGAAAAATGAAAATGAGAAGAAAAACTTTATTTTAAGCCTAATCTTAGGTAAGCTAACACAACATCATGGAATAATACAAGTATTTACACCCAAATACTCAACCAACATTTTATACAAGGTACTTATAGTTGGTTAGAATAGAAATCAGTTCAAGAAACTATGCAAAACAGAGGTTAATCGAAGAAAATAAGTAAAATCAAGGTGTTTTACCCATGAACCTAGTGGAGGGATCGAGAAACAAATACCCCAATCACTGAATCTTGTGCCGAGTTTGGTTCACCTCTAATTGGTTCATGGGCAGAATGCCCCAAACATCTTTTTCATGTAATTTTTCAAGTTTCGGTTATTTTTCATCCAATATTTTACAAAGTTTACATGTTTAATCAATTTTTTTATCACTTTTAAAACATGTATAAATGTAAATAAATGCGTATGAGGTTTAGAGGATTTACCTGAAAGTGACACGCAACCCCTTCAGATTTAAATATAATGGTCTTACCGAATCGAGAAAAGTAAAAGGAATAGAAATAAAATAAAAAAAGTCTCATAATTGTTTTGTATGTGTTTTTAGGATTCACTGTTATGTACAATCCACCATCAAGGTGCTCAGATTTTCTCTCGAGGAAGTAAACGAGTTGGTGTTTTGGATTTAGTTAAAAACAAACAAGAATCGGTAATGAACAAATAAATGAATTAAATGATTCCTTTGATTATTCAAAACTTCTCACAAGTTTGGGAAGAATTTTGGCTTTTTAAAAATTAAGAATTCACCAATCAAAAGTTCAACCCTAAAATACAAAGATTTAAGTCATATCATAAAGACAATGGGTTCAATTTTGGTAAAAATCAATCACTTGGAAAAGAATGAAATAGATAGTATTTTTTCCAACTTTGATTGATTTTGTTTTCGTTAAAAATCTATCATTCGGAAAAAGGAAATGAATTGAATCTATTATTAAATTAAATTAATTGAGGTACCGATTTCGTGATCCCGCTAACATTTTCGATGATTTAGATTAAGAAAAAATGGCTTTAAGTCGGCCAAACTAAAAGGGAAACTAAGTGATTTAGGTAGCTGAAATTCCATTGTAGTAGCAGAATAATGAAATTAGTTCCGGGATAAATTGATCCTTGTAGCTTGCCTACCCATTTCATTGAAAACTTTATGTTTTTGAATGGATTTTAGGTTTTCGGCCCAATTTTTGGTAGGCTTTGAAGTCAAATTTGAGCAATTGTCATTAAACCTAAAATATTCGGCTAAAAAATATAAAATTACAATATTTCATCATCAACTTTAGGGTTGTTAAAACCCATGATCAGAGTTAGTCCCTCGCAGGTGGTAATAAACAAAAGTCTTTTATAAACGTGCGATAGAGAGCATAGCAAGGGTAAGAGACCATACCTGCATTTGACGCATGTTGGAGGAATATGATCATTCCTTGATTGATTTTGTTAGGAAATAAAACTTTTACCCCTTCAATTAAGAATGATCATATGGTGGTGATCTTTGACATCCTTTGCTCAGTATCCATGGCATGTGTAGTACCTGCTCATTCAAAAGACTATACATGCATGCGGGAATCTAAACTGGATAGGTGAAAATCTATAGAATTTCCTTGCATTTTGTGATAAATCTCCAAGGAGATCCGATATTGGAGGATGAAATTTCGTGATGGCTTCCCTATCAAGAAGGTGATGAATCTCTGGAGAGATCTAACATAGGAAAATTGAATTTTGTGATAGCTTCCATATTGGGAGGGTGATGATTCTCTAGGGAGATTCAATACAAGAGTATGTGATTTTTTAATGGCTTCCCTATTGGGAAGAAGATGATTCTCCGGGGAGATCCGACAAAAGAGGATGGAATTTTGTGATGGCTTCCCCTCCTTATTAAGAAGGTGATGAATTTCCAAGGATATGCGACACAAGAGGACGAAATTTTATGGTAGATTCCTTATCGGGAAGGTGATAAATCTCTAGGGAGATTCGATGTAAGAAGATAGAACTTTGTGATGGCTTCCCTATTAAGAAGGTGATGAATCTCCAGGGAGATCTGACATAGGAGGATGAAATTTTGTGATGACTTCCCTATTGGGAAGATGATGAATCTCCAAGGAGATATGATACAAGAGGGTAGGATATAATATTTTTGTGATGAAAGCGATTGATTGACATTTGGAAGGGACTAGGAATTTTTTAGATGTAAATCTTGATTTGACCTTGGATTTTAATATTTTTTAGAAAGTTCGATTTTTGGCGAGATTGGAAATTTCAAATTTTTTAGAAGGATTAGGAATTTTTGAATGAATTGGAAATTTGAAATTTTGAGGATTAAGAATTTCGACCTTCGTGTTTTTTGGAAAATATGTCGGGGAAAATTTTGTAGGATTTCTAGTCTAAAATAAAATTAGGGGGATATGACTATATATATATATGTGTGTGTGTGTGTGTGTGTGGGTGTTAAAAAGACTTGAATTTAAAACTTGCTTTTTTATAAGCTTGAGTTATCCGCTTTCTCTTTGAGAGCTTTTCCTTACAAAATTTGCTCGATATTCACCAAATTTGAAACCGTTTGCTTTGATGTTTCACAAATAAAGAGCCCAAAATGCTAGGAAACTTTTTAAAGTGGATTTGTAGGTGATGAAGGTTCAGAGAGAGATGTCTCCTAGATCAAGAGGTGTATTGCCTTGAGGCTTCCAAGTAATACTTAGAGATTTGTCAAGGGACGGAGTCTACTCCTAATCACCATTACCAATCTCATGCTTTACATCAAGAGGTTAGAAGATCACATTCCTTTTTAGTTTGAAATTATGAAACTTATCAATTTTTAGAATTTTGGGTAAATTGATTTTATAAGTTGAGAAAATGCATGAATGTATAATTTCTTCATTAATTGATGTTCCCCATATGTTAGAAAACATATAGGTATTAATTATTAGGCTTGGATTGACGTGATTAGGTGCGAAAATTGAAATTTTAGAGAAAACCTGAAAAAAGGGAATTTTTGCCAAAATTAGGGCTCAAACCTAGTAGAGATCATGCAAATCCGGTACCGGAATAACATGAACCCGGTACTGCGTTCGATGGGCTCTATTGGTTTCATGGATAGAATGCCCTTAAACGGTCTGGTTTTTCACGTTTTGCCTTTTTTCATTCGTTTGTTTTATATTTTTTAAGGTATGATGCCCCATAAATAAACATGTAAAAGTAAGTGATAAGGCTTTATGAAAGATATTTATGCGAATATATACAAAGATTATGTGATTTATGCATGTACGTGAAAAAGTCAAAAATAGGGAATAAGAGATACTTATTGGCTATAGCGTCTCATTTTGATTTTAGAGGAGGTTGTGAGAGGTACTAGTAAGTCCCTTTCTTTTAGTTTCTTGTGTTTGGACAAAATATTGGATGATGAGGTTCAGTGAATTTTCATGGATTCTGACTTTGGCAAGATCATCAACATCTTGAAGGCAAGGGGGACCAAATTTTCTAGTTCAGTGGTACCGCCTTGATGGAGAGATGGTCCGACATCACCCATACTTCCCACTTGCCCATCAAAGAAATGACCATCACTCCTTTGGATATGGTGGCGATGACTGAGTTGAGGTTTTCGGGGACCACGATCCATTTTAATATCTATTTGGACCATTTTCCTTCCGAGAAATGCATTTGGGAGTATGTTGAGGAGCAGATATGAGCGAGTCCTTCTACTTGGAGATTAGAGTACACTCGCTTGTGGGATTATTGGTTATCCCAGGAGACATTGGATGATTAAATGGAGCAGTATGTTAGGTCCTTTTTGCTCAGGTTTGTGACTACTATCTTTTTCACGTGGGGATCGAGCCATGTGCACTATGGGATCCAATCTACTTTCGAGGATTTGGAGATAGCTCTGAATCTCAATTGGTGTAGAGCTGCTCTTAACCGAGGGATGGAGCCTACTCTTAACCACCATTACCAATCTCATGTTTCACATGAAGTAGTTAGAAGATCAAATTCCTTTTTTAGTTTGAAATTATTCAATTTATCAAATATTTAGAATTTTGGGTAAATTGATTTGATAAGTTGAGAAAATGCATGAAAGTATAATTTCTTCATTAATTGATGTTCCCCATAAGTTAGAAAACATATAGGTATTAATTTTTAGGCTTGGATGGATTTGATTTAATGCGAAAATTGGATTTTTTAGGAAAACCGGAAAAAAGAGAGTTTTTGCTAGAATTAGGGATAGAACTCAATAGATATTATGCGAAGCTGGTATCAGAATAACATGAACCTGGTACAACATTCGATGGGCTCTATTTGTTTTGTAGATAGAATGCCCTTAAACGATCTGGTTTTTCGCATTTTGTCTTTTTTCATTCATTTTTTAAATTTTTGATGCCCCTTAATAAACATGTATAAGTAAGTAATAAGGCTATATGAAAGATATTTATGCGAATATATACAAAGATTAAGTGATTTATCCATGTACGTGAAAATGTGAAAATTAGGGAATAAGTAATACTTATCAGTTTTAGCATCTCGTTTTGATTTTAGAGGTGGTTGTGAGAGGTACTAGTACCTCCCTTTCTTTTAGTCACTTGTGTTCGGGGATGTGGTCCAATGTCACCCATACTTTCCACTTGCCCATTGGGGAGATGACACTCATTCCTTCGGATATGGTGGTGATGATTGTGTTGATGTTTTCCAGGATCATGATCCATTGTAACTTCTATGCTGACCATTTTACTTCCGAGGAATGCATTTGGGAGTATGTTGAGGAATAACTAGGAGTGGGTCCTTCTACTTGGAGGTTGGAGTACACTCACTTGCGGGATTTTTTGTTGTTTCAGGAGACATTGAATAATGAGAGGAAGTAGTATGTTAGGTCCTTTTACTCATGGTGGTGTCTACTTTCTTTTTCACGTGGGGATCCAGCCATGTGCCCCACGGGCTCTAATCTGCTTTAGAGGATTTGGAGGAGGTTTCGAATCTCAACTTGTGTAGAGTTGCTCTTGGCCTATTTTATAATTGGTTGGACGTCTATGCTAGGGGAGGGCAGGCAGAGCTCAAAGCCAATCTTTTCCTTCTTCATGAATTCCTTCAATAATTTATATTGTTGAGCTTGTGACTGTTTATCATTGGTCATATGATATACATGTGTTTATGTCTTTATCTTGATAAGTTTGGGCTTATGAGTATTAGGTGCTCATTCCCACGGTGATTAAGGGGAACCCTCTTTGTTCTTATCTTATCCTTCACCAATGGACTCACAAGTGGGCCACGGTGAATCGTGAAATTTTTTAGTATGGGCTTAGGCTTAGAATGCTTACCCTTCAGCAAGAATTTGTTTCTTATTAAGAAATTATTCATAAACAATCAATAGAAATTGTATGATAATGGTTTTAGGATACTTATCTTAGCTTTGCCACAGCTTGATAGGGATCCATGAGAGGATATCCATTATTGGGGCATTATGCAGGATACGTGACTTGTGCATGATGAATGGTGGTTTGTGTTGGAGTACCTCGTGTGCCTAGAGTGGTACTCAGGAGAGTGGGTGAGGGATTTTTGGGAGGTTATTATAGTTGAGGATAGGTCGGTACCTTGATCACTCATGTCTAGACTCTTTTATCCACATCTAATCAAGGGAGATCAGAAAGCATTGTGGAATGGAGAAAGCGTTCATGTAGCTTCAATGGTTGGTTCCTATAGGGAGTTTATGTATTAGTTGATCCCCTTTCTCGCTAGGGGATTTGCTCCTTCCTCCATAGGAATAAATTATTTCCTCTCTCTTTTTGGGAATTTAGTTTGGAGTTGCTTTTATTTATAGTGCTTCTTGTGATTTAGTGCATAGTCATCCTAGTAAGAGGAACCGTGGTCTTAGCAGTAGAAATTCCATTCTATCTCGCATAAATCCCGCAGCTTAAGCTCTAGCCCCAGTGGTGGAATGAAAGATTTCCACTATGTTTGATTTGTCCTTCATGATCATGTTGGGGGTGAATAAGCAGATTGCTCACAAGCTTCCTCCATCAACACATCAGTTGGATCTTGCCCCACCAGAGACTACAAGCGTGATTATTTCTTTCTTAACTATGTCCATTGATTTTTTTGTTGATGTTGTGGTGTTATTTATAGATTCGCCGAGCAGAGACTGAGAGGCTTGCTCGAGAGTGCCAATCGTTGGGCGATCTTCTATCTACGCAGTGGGTGCTCATGCAAGTATTTTACCCAAACCTATTTGTGAATATATTTTATGCATGATTATAAATTTATGCAATGTGCAAATGATGAATGATATGCTTGTTTGGTTATTTTGTAGACTGTTTTGGCTTATATGTCCTTGAGTTGGGATACCGATAGGGATCGAGCTAACATAGCTGAGTAGGAGGTGGCTCGTTTGAGGGAGCTGAGGTCAAAGCGGGTGCATGAGGAGCAGATTAGAGATGCCATAGCTAGGGAGAGAGTGGATTAAAATGAGGAGGATGAGTCCGATGGAGAGTCCCAGTCTTTTTATCCTTTTTTATACTTTCCTTTTCTAACAATCAACTTTGTAAATATTGGCACATGTGGGTTTTAAATCTTAATAAACATATCTTTCATTAATTTATGCCCATTTCTCTTAATTTCCACTTTAAATTGTCTAAAGAAATAATTGAACCCAGTAACCCAATAGAAATGGATCAAAGCTAAGGGGGAATACATAAGAGGAATCAAAACAATCTAGGTAGGCTTCAATCGATCCCAGTACTGGATTCCCGATCCCTCCACCCCTTTCATTGGCACAATCTCATCATTTTGTGTTTTTCATTGTTCTTCATCATTGCTTTCAACAAAGATAAGTTGAGCCACTTCTTGAAACATCTAGATGTCAAGAGTGGAGTCAATTAAAGTCATTTGAGTTGTGGAACATGAGGTATTACATCGATGACTCGGTTAATCTTTCCCTTCTTCAAGCAGTGTGCTCACTTTGGGATCTAATCAATTAGGTGTTTCACCTCAGCACTATGGAGTTATGCCCAATGTTTGAAGAATTTAGTGCCATTCTAAATATTTCTTATCTTTGGGGGGTGAAGATTACCATCCCATCTTACATTTTTGGCTTGGTCAGTAGCTTGAAGGAGGCTTTAAATCTTGATTCCTTAGTTCCGTTTCTTTTGCACACATCGAAACCACTTGGTTTCGTTTAGACAAGGTTCTAGAATGGTGTCAAGATGCCTCTAAATATCATCCAGCTCAACCCTCCATGCTTGATATACTGATCTTAAGTGAAAATGTTTGTGTTTTGGGCCCAACTATGGCTCCTTTTCACTTGCTCTTTGTTGTATCGAAGATTGCCAATGGGAATTCTCCGACTGCATTCAGATTAGCTGAAACACTTATCCATCTTGAAGTTACTTCTAGTGACTCAAAACTGGTCGGGGATCATTTCACACTATTTTAGGAACTATATCTCAACTTTTCCTTTTCAATTACACACATTCTGAATTCTAGTGATAATAGGTATGGATTTTTGAGAAATGGTGATGGCATGGTGGTGTTTGAATGGATGATTTGGTAAGGATTATGTGAGGAAAGTTTAGTTTTTGGCTGGTTAAAGATCATGTATGAAATTATGGTTAAAGGTGTTACGGATTTGTTTGTGGGAAAAATGAAGTGTTTATGTGTGATTTGAATGGGTGTACAAGGTTGGAAAATAAGAATAGTAAAGTGATATATTGTAACGCAAAGAAAAGTAAGAAGTTGAATGTTTTTGGATAATAAACACTTTAAATAACTCCAAAATTGTTCTTATTATAATGAAATTCCTTGCCCCTTTATATAGGAAAACAACAAAGAGTTACAAGTTATATAATGTCAATTAATACCAAATAAAGTGCCTACTTAAAACCTAATTGAAACTGAAACTTAAACAACGTATTTATGGATAATAAAGCATATAAAAACAACATCAACTCCTCAAAAATGTCCCTTCATGTATGAGCTGGAATACTTGAGCACAAATCATTATTTGGGAATATTTTGCTGGGCCTAAAGTTGGTCTTCAACTATGAATGCATGGAATAGCCCAAACAACTTTAAAAGGACTTGGATCTTCATGTTATGTATGGATTCAAAACATGGTTCTTCATCAGAATCACAATCTCCATCTTCATCTTCTACAAGAGTGCAAAGGCCCATGTTATAATTATCTCGAATTGCAAGAGCTGATGGACCTCCATCATTCTCCCCTTCTTCGAAAGTTTCCCCTTCAATAGAATTTTGCATTGAGTCTTCCATATAGTTATAAAGATTGCTTACATTGAATGCGTTTGAAATCTTGTAAGATGGTGAGAGCTCAATTTTGTAAGCACTCTGATTTATTTTCTTCAGCACTTTGTAAGGACCTTCAACTTTTGGCATGAGCTTATTTTTTCTTTATGATGGAAATCTTGCCTTCCTAAAGTACACCCACACAAGATCACCTTCTTTGAACTCAAATTTTGATTTCAGCTTGGATTGAAGCTTGTTGACATCATTCTTTCTCTCATGTGTTCCTTGGCCTTGTTATGAAGCTCGATTATTTCAGCAGCCCTTTCTTTAACCTTTAATTTAGAAGGAAAACAAGCATGTGGTTTGCTCAAATCAATTGGAATTAGAGGGTTAACACCATGAACTAATTCAAAAGTAGTAAAATTTGTAGTTTTACTCTTAAAACTATTGTCAGCAAATTCTACATGTGCTAATAAAGAATCTCAATTTTTCACCTTTCCTTTCAACAAGCTTCTCAAAATGTTACCAAAGCTTCGGTTGACCACCTCGGTTTGTCAATTGGTTTGAGGATGAAATGATATGCTGAATTTCAAATTCATGCCAAGTCATGCCCAAAGATATCTCTAAAAATGACTCAAGAACTTTACATCCCCATCACTTACAATACTCCTTGGAATTCTATGGAGTTTTTTTACAACATTTTCATAATACAAGTTCAGAATATGATATGCATCATTAGTTTTGTTACAAGCAACAAAATGAGCCATTTTAGAAAATCTATCTACTACAACCATAATAGAGTCATGGTTTCTTCTTGTTCTTGGCAAGCCAACTATGAAATCAATACTTACATCCTCTCATGGAGCATTTTGGAATCGATAATGGCATGTAAGAACATGAGCTTGTGATGTCATTTTGGATGTTTGCATGTGTTACAGCCCTCAACAAGCCTTGAAACATCCCTCCACATCTTTGGCCAATAGAAATTTCTACTATCAATCTCATAGGTTTTGTCTCTTCCAAAATGACCAGTTAGGCCTCCGCCATGGACATCCTTTAGAATTGCCTCCCTTAATGGACTTTGAGGAACACAAACAACATCAAACTTGGAAAGATATTCATTAAGAATTGTGAAATCCCTAATGCACAATCTTTCCTAACTCTCTCCCAAATTTGGCCAAAATCCCCATCATTCTCATATAATGTTCTCACATCATCATGTCCTATTACATGAGCATGCATGGTCCTAAGAACCTCAAATCTCCTAGACAATGCATCAGCCACAACATTACTTGGACCATCCCTATACTTCACCACAAAATCAAACGATTGCATATATTCAACCCAAGATGCATGTCTTCTACTAAACTTAGCTTGGCTTTGAATGTATTTAAGTGCTTGGTGGTTAGTATAAAGAATGAATACATTTTCCAACAAATATGCACTCCAATTTCTAAGAGCATGAACCAAAGAATAAAACTCAATGTCATAGGCAAAATACCGTCTCCTAGCTTCATTCAATTTTTCACTAAAAATGCAATAGGCTTCCCTTCTTGACTCAAAACAACCCTAATTCATACCCCACTGGCATAACACTCCAATTCAAAAGGTATGATGAAATTAGGTAAGGATAAAACATGAGCTTTTGTCATTAAATTCTTAAGTGTGTTAAAAGCAATGGTGGCTTAGGGGGTCCATTTAAACAATCCATTCTTCATGCAATCTATTATGGGACTAGTTATAGTGCTAAAATTTTTAATGAACCTTCTATAAAAAGAACAAAATCCATGAAAACTTCTAATTTGAAACAAATTTTTAGGATTTGGATAATCAACTATAGCTTTAATCTTTTAAAGATCCATACTAATCCCATCTTTCGACACAACACACCCCAAAAAACTAATGTTGCTATCACAAAAATGATATTTCCCATATTTGCATATAATGATTCACAGTCCAAAACCTCAAAGACAAGTCTCAAATGCACACAACGCTCATTAAACTATGACTAAAGATTAGAATATCATCAAAATAGAACATGAAAAATTTGTTAAGAAATTATTTGAGTACCTCATTCATAAGTTACATAAAAGTGGAAGGTGAATTGGAAAGACCCATTGGCATGACCAACCATTCATACAGCCCCGCATTGGTTTTGAAGACAATTTTCCATTCATCTCCTTCTTTGACATGAATTTAATAGAAACCATTTGCAAGATCAACCCTTGAGAATACCGAAGCTCCATGCAGTCGATCAAGCATATCATCAAGCCTTGGAATAGGAAATCTGTACTTAATTGTGATCTTGTTAATGGCTGTAGAATCAATCACCATTCTCCATTTCCCATTCTTTTTAGGTACTATGAAAGTTAAAACAACACAAGGAGACACACACTCCCTTATGAATCCCCTCATCAATAACTCATCAACGTGTTTTTGTAACTCATCACTCTCCTTTGGCCTCATTCTATAGGATTGTTTATTAGGAATTTGGACTCCAAGAACAAAGCTTCTTTCATGTTGTATGCTTCTCATAAGGGGTAAAAATGAGGGTAATGTGTTTCGAAATACTCTCTCCAACTCACTAATCAAAGATTGTACCTCATTTGGGATAATACGGTTCTGCTTGTACTCATCTTCAACATCCATTGGAACAAAATTCGGCAGCCCCTCCATAATCTCACTCTTCTCATCATTGGACAATAACCCAACAATACCTACCTCTTTCTTCTTCCCTTTTTCTTTTCAAGCAACATAAGCTTCAACAATAACTACCTCTTTCTTCTTCCCCTTTCTCTTTTCTGGCGACATAAGCTTCAACAATATCTTTTGCCCACTATGGAACAAGGTATAAGTATTGGGTGTCCCTTGGTGATAAACATCTTTATCATACAACCATGATCTTCCAAGTAACAAATGACAGGCTGTCATAGGAATAACATGGCAACTCACCTCATCAACATAATTTCCTATAGAAAAAGGAACAAGGCACTTCTTAGTCACTCTTATCTCATGTGTAGAATCCAACCAAGTCAACTTGTAAGGGGTGTCAATTGGCTCAATTTTTAGCCCCAACTTAGTCACCATCTTGTTTTAAACAACATTCTCACAAGCTGCACTATCAATAACAACTTCACATAGCTTGTTATTGGTCAAATATCTAATGAGGAACAAAGATTTCCTCATCCAATCCACCTCGCCTCTCTCTAAGTTCAGAACCCTTATCATAACTAATCATTCCCCATCCTCTATAGCTTCACATTTAAGGACCTCATCCTCATTATAACCCGAATCTGCCTCGTTGGATTTAGCAAGCAACCAATCTTCCTCCATCTCCTCTATTTCCCTTATAGTCATTATCTTCTTTATGGGGGAATTCATAAGCAAAATAACCATATCCATGACTTTTGAAGCTTTTTAAAGCATTTTTTGAGACTCTTCTGGTTGGTGGGGCATTTTGCTTAGTCTAGGTTGGGGTGGAAGTGTTTAGGGTGTTTGGTGGGCCTTTTGGTGATGGGGTATAGGTATTCTCTATGGTGGCAAATTGTGAAGTGCTAGAACTTGGTTTATAAGGTGATGAAAATTTTAACGGTTTGGAAAGGTTTTAGGGTGTGCGAGCATGAGATAAACTAGCCTCACTTCTTAGAGCTAATTTCTTCAATTCAACCAAAGTATCATAAGGATAAAAACTCACCATGTCATGAATATCAAGATGTAATACTTGGAGAAAATACACTATGAGTAGCTCTTCAATCTCATCCACTTCACATTTCATCACAAATTCATCAAATTATATATATTGTTCTACAGAATTGGTCCCCTGCATGAGACTCAACATCTTCTCAATCATCTTTTACTTGTAATGGGGTGGTAAGAACACCACATCCATTTCCTCCTTCATTCAATTCCATTGGGTGATTTGAGGTCTCACTTCTCTAGCCTTTTACTTCTACAAAATTTCCCACCAAAGAGCAGCGTACCCTTTAAATGTCATGGCAAAAAGTTTCATTTCTTTTACTCAGAAACCTCCCTCAATTCAAAGGCTCTTTCAATGGAATAAACCCATTCAAGATAGGCATTATCATCAATTTTAGCAGTAAATTCAAGTAATTCAATCTTGTAATTGAAAAATTCCTCTTACCTTTCACCATGGTGAGATTGGAGCAAGTTCCATTCACCTTGATTGAAAACCTCCATGAAATGGCTCTCTCCCTCTCCCTCTAAAATAGCCTCGGCCAAAAATAAAATATTGTTCTTCATCATCGAGTTCTTCATTAAATTGTTTCTCCTCATCTATATTTTTAAAATTCAATGATTAATTTTGAATAATTGTTTCAAGGGCATCATTTTTAGTTTTAAGCAGCTCCATCTCTAACTTCATTTTCTCAAATTCAGCCGCTAATGCTTGTGGGTCAGGCATAACATGCTTGTCTTTCTTTTGGGAAATAGACATAAAAATGGAAATAAAAGTGGGTAAACATGCTTCTGGTACCAAATAATGGTGTGATGGTGTTTGAATGGCTGATTTAGTAAAGATCATGTGATGAAAGTTCAGTTTGTGCCTGGTTAATGATGATGTAAAACATTATGGTTAAAGGAAGGTATTATGGATTTGTTTGTGGGAAAAAGGAAGTGTTTATGTGTGGTTTAAATGGGTGTATAAGGATGGAAAATAAGAATTGTAAAGTGACATATTGTAATAAAAAGAAAAGTAAGAAGTTGAATGTTTTTGGATAACATCCCTATCGGTAAGTGTCGATGGGAAGAAGCATGCCAAATAGGTTGTAAATTGAACATTCCCATCACATAGAGAAATTCTTTCATGTGGTAATTTTTGTGGGCGCTTCCATCATAGTATAGGTTTCTTGGAATTTAGAAGTTGGGAGAAGGAGAATATTTCATTTCATACATCATGGCTCTTTGGTTTGAGATATGAAATCTCTCCCTCAAATCTCTGATCTTTGCATCTTCGACTAGCTGATCCTCTTCCATATTGAGATTGTGTAAGTTGGCGGACATTATCTGTTGTGGTCAATTTTAGCTCTCAGAACACTACCTTCCCCGACAATCAGATTTCTTCTTTGGGACTTAATTGATCTTGGAGCCTTACATGATGGAAACATTCCCTCTCTTCGAAGCAGGCTCGGTGATAAGAATCTGGTTATAGCTTGAAAACCCATCCATGAAAGAGTACATTACAACCCTTGTAGCATTGTCTACCAATACATAGATATGGAGCAATGAGAAGTCATCCTTTTGTGATGCTTTATTCATATCTCTAAATTCCACGCAGACCCTCACTTTCCCATCCTTCTTGGCCACATGGATAATGTTTGCAAGCTAAGTCAGATATTCGACAACCCTAAGGAACTTTGCCTTTAGCTGCCTCGCCACTTTTTCCTTAACCTTATCGGCCCATTCTGGATGTAGTTAATGCAATTTTTGCTATACAGGCATCAACTTTGAATCGGTCAAGATGCAATATTCTACAATCTCCCTATTGATGCTAGGCATGTCTTCGTAGGACAAGTAAAAAGCGCTCACGTGACGCCTTTGCACATTTTTTATCTCTCTTTTTTTATTAGGTATAAATCATTGGATATAGTTACCATTCTAAGCGATTCATTTGCACCCAAATTATAGTTATGTAAAGAGATATTGTGAATGCTAAACACATAATGAGAGAATTTACATGAATGCATGGTACCGTCAGGAAAAACATCAAACAAGTAAGCAAAGTCTTAATCTTTCATTCATAAAAAGCCTTAAAGGCTAAGTTTTTTACATAATAAATGCTAGAAATGTTAAAAATTACATCATCTTCATATTCATCCTCCACATGTGGAGGGTTTTATTTGATTGCTTCCTCATGAGTAACCTCCAAATCTGCACTTATCTTGGTCTTCAATGGTGTCGGCGGTTGGTCAGGCAAAGCAATCATCCTTGGAGCAGCGATGGTAATTGGTATCCCTTTGATAGCGATAATGGTCGGAGAAGCAACAATTGGGAGAGCGTGAGGATAAGTGAGGGGTCTATTGAGGATAGTAGATGGTGCACACATAGCAAGAGAAGTAGTAAAAACAATAGGAGGATAAACAACAGTAGGGTGAACAATAGACATATGGACCGAGGAGGATCACTCGCCAAAAGAAGTAGCAATTAAGAATGAAGGAGTAATTTCAAGAGGAGGGTTTCCCTTAAGCGACTCATTGGGCAAGTCAATCATCATATACTCTAAGTCAAGAGCTAGATTCATCTCTTGAATTTGGCTCAACTTCATATTCCCTTTCTTTGCATCTTCGGTAATGGCCTTAGTTCATTTCTAAACTATGATGGTGATTGGGCCTCCTCTAGTCTCAACCCAATCCCATCCTCTCCTAATCAAGACAGTAAAATAATGAGTGAGAGGTTCCACAACAGCATAATTTTCCTCATTCATAAAACTAGGAGGAATATCATCATTTGTTTCTTGGAAGCCTTTTCACATGCAACGACTCTTATTATTGCTTTCCTTTTCTTGTAACTGATAACAGGAGAAGGAGGAATAAGGGATCATCTTGGCCCAACAGACAACAGTTCTCATAGTAGAAAACATCATTGAAAATTTTGAATTCCGGCCACATCCGGCCCTCATGTTCCATGGGTTCCACCTGGCAAGCATAAGGTGCTTATCCACGCTCACACACACTTACCAAATTATAGAAGAGTGGCTTCTTGTGCTTGTAAACTTTGTTTCACTGGTGGATGAAGCCTAGCCCAAAGCTAGGGATAAGAAGCTTTGGTTCAATAGCTTTCAAGATACCCTTATGATTTTTGCCCAAGCCTTTACCTAGAGTGGTGTAGCCAAATCTATCAAATTATTTCCCCATACTCAGATAGAACTGGAGATAACCAGTGGGTACCTTCTTCTTTCCTTTACTAATGGTGGCTACACAAAGATCGGATTCATGTTCTTTAAAGGCTGTAGCGGCAAGGACCGATTTTCTCTTAGCCTTTATAGTCACACTTTCCCATGATATACAACTTAATCTTTTGGTGAAGGGTGGATGGGATAGCCCCGATCGAGTGAATCTAAGTCTTATCTAAAAGTAGCAAGTAATTGATCGCAATATCAAGCATGATGAACACAACTTGAGCCTTCACTTCCCCCATGGTTAACTAGGTCTCAAAAACTCAAACCACTCCCCTCTTCTTGTCATCGTAAGCACGAATGATGGTGGTGAATCTAGCTACCATAGACTCATTAAGGCCTAAATGGGGGAGGACCTTAAGAGGGTAAAGGTTGAGGGAAGATCCATCATCCACCATTACATAGGGTATTTCCCACCTGAATATCTGGACCTTAATGAAAAGGGCATTATTATGCTTGTGTAACTTGGCTGGAAGATATGACAAGTAGAAGCTAATTTTCATGGCTTTTCTTTCAATGAAAACCCTTGGTCGATAATATAACACATCTTAGCTTGCGTGTTCTTTAGTTGGTTGACCAAACGGAGCTTTGAACTACATTGGGAGGGGAGGATCATCAGAGGTGAGCTATGTGTCATTTCTCAGTTGCTTTGCCTTTGCTTGCTCAAACTCATCGGGTTGGTATACTCAGTGCTCCTCGTAACTCACAAGACTCCCTCATTGTAAGCGAAGATGATGTGTTTCTTTTTTAAATATATGTTGATGATAACATATTTGGAGTAACTTATGAAAGGCTTTGCAAGGAGTTCAAAAAGCAAATGAAGATCGATTTTGACATGTCAATGATGGGAGAGTTCAACATTTTCCTTGGACTGTAAATTAATCAAAGTGAAGACTTAATCTTCATTTTCCAAGCAAAGTATGCCAAAGAAGTCCTAAATAAGTTTGACATGGAGCAGTCGAAACCAATGTCCACTCCCATGGCTACTAACACAATCTTGAGTAAGAATGAGGCTGAAAAGCCTATTGACAATAAGTACTATAGATGTATTCTTGGCTAACTTCTTTACTTAACTGCTAGTAGGACTAATATCTCTGTATGTTATTGCATGTGATATTAAGCTGACCCCAGAGATTCTCACTTAGCAAATGTTAAGAGAATTCTCCTGTATTTGCAAGCTTCTATTAACGTGTGTCTGTGGTATCCATATAGCTCAGAATTCACTCCAAAAGGATGCATAGATGCAGATTATAGAAGGGGAGAAGCTCGATAAGAAAGGTACCACAGGAGGATGCCAATTCCGTGGAGAATGTCTTGTCTCTTGGTATAGCAAGAAGCAAAATTTTGTTGTGTTGAGTACTACAAAAGCTAAGTACATAAAAGAAGGAAGTTGGGCAGCACTACTGTTATGGACAAGCAACAATTGGAGGATTATGGCATAAACTCTAAATGCCTCGAAGTTTTGTGTGATAAGAAGAGCGCAATTAACCTATCCAAGAATCAAAGGAGATGTCAAATCAAAAATTCAACATGGCAGGATGAAGCATGTCAATATAAGACATCATTTCATAAGGGATCATGTGCTTAGAGGAGATGTCAAATTACAGTATGTTCCTTCATAGGAGCAGCATGCTAATTTTTTCACAAAGCCATTAGCAAAGGAGCAACTCAAAATTCTCATAGAGCTTATTAGCATGGCGAATCCAATTTTATTAAAATCCCAGAAAATTGACTAAGTGGTAAAAACATGATCAAAGCTATGTTAAAGTGAATGACGTGACACATATTTACTCTATGTTTTAACTCTAGAAGTTTTGTTTTCCTAGTTGAAAATTAAAAAGCAACTTTAGTGAAGGGTTTTTTAATCTAAATCGTTAAAGCTAAAACTACTGCATTTTAGTTAAGGCAGTTTAAAATCTTCTTCCATCTCACCATTCACTTTGATCTTGGCTTATGGAGAGGACACGTATTTAGTTGTAGGAATTTTGTCTATAAAATAGGAAACAAGCTAGAGGGGAAAGGCACTGGCAAATTTTGAAGCTTAAGCGTCTTTCTTCTAAAAAAATTCGTAATATCTACTCTCAAATTTTAACTGCCATGGTATTCTGAACATCAACAACAACAATAATCTTTGAAACATGAGCTTAATTAGAATTAATATTTCAAGAGGGACAAATCTCAAAGAAAAATGTTTATGGATTTCTTTGGAAACACTGAAAAGATCATCCTTTCCAAAGGAACCGTTCTCACCCAAGTTAAGTGGGTAAATGCTGAAGATATTATGGTCCAATATATGAGGTGGAATATGAAGGAATTAACAAGAATAAGACACTGCATAAATTGGTCAAGTAGCAGAACCTGAGCGATTTCCTCCTGCTTGATGGGCCAGCCACCAAGGATATAATGATGAGCTTCTACATTAATCTCTATACAATAGAGGGTTTTGTAGACATTCTCGCTACTGAAATTAGTCAAAAATCATATTTGGTGTCTGCGAGATTGATTGGAAGCATTCTTTGTATGTCATTAAAGGGCACAGTGCTAAGAAGAAATGAAGATGAAGAAGTTGTAGCTATCTCGGAAGATTGGGAACTTTTGATGGAATATGGATAAAGAGAGATTAAGAGATCCGGTCTTACTTGAAGGGCAAGAGCTTGACATGAGCTTTTGCTGCCTAAGACTAGGTCTCTCATGAGCTACATGAAGTTTGAAAGTTGAATTGTTTATATCACATGGTGACTAGAAAGTAACTTAATTTGCCAGTGCTTATTTAGCATCACCTCACCAAGGTGACCACCATGTATAACTATGGCTATCTCATTCCAACCATAGTGAAGGCCCATAGAATAAATGTAGAAGGGTATGAAAGGGCAAGGGGAGATCACCTACTGCTATTAAGGAGGACCTTTGACTTCAAGCACTTTATGGAACTCAAGTTCTCTTAGCTCCCCCCTAGATATATAAAGACCTAAGACTTCAAGTTAAAGAAGACTAGAGTTGAGCCTATTATTTTCTAGAAAGATGTATTGAAGGAAGATGAGTATTCTAGTATGGATGAGGCTAAAGTGTCCAGTGAAGGGATAAAGGATGAGCTTCCTATTAGGGCTCAGTTATTAAAAGGTAAGACCATTGTGAGCCTAGTGGCAAACGTGGCTGGACCTAAGAAATGAGCAAGTCCTGCAAAAAGAAAGGCAGTAGGTGTGCCTGCCAAGGCATAATTTAGAAATAAGATCAAATTAAATACTAAGCCTCACAGGGACGTTGAGGCCAAGGCAAAGTTAGAAGCTAAACAAGCTATAAAAACTTCTCTTTCTCCTCCTCCTCCAGATTTTGTGGAGAAAGTCTAGAAAATGTCTACAGCATAGCTCTCTCATGGATTAAGAGAGAGAGAGAAGAAATTTGAAGTTTCTAATCTAGAAGAAGAGAACACTTCTCAACATGAAGTGAAGAAGAAGAAAGAGGAAAAAGATACTATCAATCTTGTGTTGCTAAGCAAGTTCAAAAAGTAGTAACTAAGCTTAAGGGGGTCCAAAAGAAGAGTACTACCTTTACAAGGTCCAAAAGGACTCTACAAATAGTAGAGAGTGATGAAGAGGTTGAAGTAATTGGCCAGGAAGAATCTGCTCATCATAAAGAATCTACCAAATCACCCATTCACACTCAACATACTAAGTTACCTGAGGCTGATCAAACTTAAGATCAAACAGCCAACCCCTAGTTACTTAAAAATTCCTTCCCCTACTTCTTTTGTAAATCCTACAACCATTTCTTTTATAAATCCTTCTTCTACTCCCGCTTATCCTATAAAATCACCTCCTCCTTCAAATTCCCCTATAAATCTCAACACTTCTTCTTCTAAACAAGTTTCCTAAAAGAAAAGACCAACCCTTCTTTACCACCTTTGCAAACAACCACTGAAGTTATTCCCTATCCTAAAAAATATTTTGCATCTAAGTCTATAAATACAAACTCTACTTCTTTATCTCCACCAAATGTATAAACTGACCAAATTCATCCATCTACCAACTCTACACCTACCCTTTCTTTGAAACCAACCTCTACCCCCTCAATCCCTCTCCTTGGGGAAGTCTCTCAGACAGAGAACTACGCTTAGGAGAGAATAAAAAGTGTAAGCGATGCTGAGGAAAATTTTATAACCGAGGAACCACCTCTTACCAGCACTAATCCGTTTTAACAGGATAGATGATTCATCTATCTTAGCTAAGAATAGAGAGCTTACATGAGATAAATACTCTTCTCTTAAAATTGTTGATGAGTTATATGTAGTAGTCAGCCAAGTACTACTAGCCTAAGAATTGACAAAATCGTCCAAGAAATAGAAGGCCAAAATTCCTAAGTTTGATGAGAACTCTATCATTCCCTTTGAATCAATCTACTACGAAGAATTTGAGAAGATTTAAGGTGGTTAAAGAAAGCGCAAAGAGTATGGTAGATAAAATGGTGCTGATTCTCACCGGCTTGACTAACTCTGCAGCTCAACTCAACATTAATCTTTCCTCTATTCCAACCTCCAATGTTATCATTAACGTAGTGGCAGGAAAGGTGAATAGTAACATTGATACTACTTCAATTCAACTAAGTAGAATTAATTAAGTCATAGCAGCGTAAACGACCTAGTTTCACAAGTTTGAGGAAGAATAAGTAAAAATAAAGACCAGCTTTGATAAGCTTCTCAGGGAAATTTTAGAGAATTTGAACACAAATAATGATCTATCTCATAACATGTGCAACATACAGACAAGTTGTCTAAAGTCATGCTTGCCTATGATAAAAAGGTAGATGAAGTTGTGAAGAAGGTGGATAAACCAACGCTCAACTTGGCAAAGCTAGATAAAAAACTCAACGCAGCCTGTGCCACTATCAAGGTTAACACTAAAGATATAATGAAGAAATCTTAGAAGAATTTGATTTTTGCTATAGGCAAATTCTTTCATGAACAAAGTGAATTAGTAGATCCTAGAAATGGTTACACTATTTACAAAATGTTAAATATCCTTGTAGATAAAATCAATGACCTTCAAGGAAAAGTTTAGAAGCTTGTAGACACTTGAGCAGCTAGTGAAAAGGATATTGACTACATATCCAGAACCATTAGTGCTATGTTTCCAAGGATCATTGATATTGAAGCCAAGCTGAGGATTGCATTATCGATAATAGATTTCAAAGATCACTTGCAATGCTTTAAATGGTTCACTTATTAAGGATTTTACCAAATTAGTCATCTCACCAGATGCCATCACTTGCTTCTACGTGAACTTAGAACCCAAGAGTAGCTATCTTCACCTAGAATGGAGCAGTTAGTGATCAAGATTGAGCTAACATTAGTTGGAAAATCAGAGATGTTTCAATAAGCCATCGAATCTTTTAATATCTGCTTAATTCAGCTAATAGCGGAGCAAATAACAAAGGGACAGAAGGTAGTAGAAGATGCACATAAATCTTCCCAACATCAAAAAGCTCATATCCATCCAAGTCCACCAACATCAAACCCCACCAGAGTAATAAAGAACTCGAAATTCACCTAGAGATGATGACATATCTAGATCTTCTTCTTCGTAGAATACAAGAGGGCGAGGCGATCCAAAGCTGCGGAGATAGATAGCTATATAGATTAGAAATTTTGTTGTAGGGCTAATATGTAAAACTTAGTATAGGATACTACTAGTATACTTACTAATTTGATAAATGAAAAAGTTACAGAATTTCTCCAAGTTAAGAGCTTCTTAACTTCTTATAATATATATGTTGTGCTTGCATGAATCATATTGTTGTAGGTTTCAACTAACACTAATTGGAAAGGAAAATTGAGTAAGATGAGTCCCAAATCAAGTAAACATTCTCTAAGCATGGGGGAGTTGATGTTGACTTAAAAAAATCCACTTAGCATGGGGGAGCCTATGTTGCTTAAAGAATTCACTCAGCAATGGGGAGTCTTACTTCACTTATCATGTAATCTTATATCCATAAACTACTATTTGATTAATTTCTTCTACTACCCAGTTTATTATCTGTTCTAAAATGGGGAAGATTATGGAAACCAAGTTAATAGTACTTCATAGTACTTAGGTTTTGGAAATAACAAATTACTTAGGATAGTGAAATTAGTTAGTACAAAGTAGACTCTTAATTGAGTAAGTTTAACTTGAGTCTGTTTTGAGAGAAACAACTTAGTTTTACATTAACACAATTAAGTTATTGCTTAGAGTTAGAAAAGTTAAGTAGCTTTATACTATATAGTTTATGTGATATAACTCAACTTGTACTAAGTAGTTTCTTAGCTTTTGAATGAAAACTAAGTATCTTGTGACATTGACTTTATATATGACACCCATGCGTTTAACTTTTTTAGTGAAGACAAAATATTCTTTTGTGATGCTTTTAAGGTTAGAAGCGTTGAAAACAAAAAGGATATTTATGTGGTCCTCACAGCCAAAAGGTATCATTACGAAATGTTGGGATTTCCTCACTAGCATCTAAATAAAAAAGGTATCTTCTAACATCCGCCATTTTCCAGTTTTGTAGCACCATCTAAAATGTCAATAAAAGCTTCCCATTGCAAATCTCCATGTTGCATCTCGCGCACCTCTCTCAATATAATTTCTTGAAGATATAAAAATAATTAATGAGATAAAGATTAATCGATTAATTTTCTCCTCAACTTTTACTATCTCTAGACGTCCCTAAATATGTTTCAAAGAGGCAGATTTAAAAGCTGTAAAGAAAAGAGATTTTGAAGATCAAGTCAAGATGAGAAGTTTACAATGGCTAGTTCCCGTCTTCTACAACTATAAATAGAACTTGAAGTAGTCATCTACAACATGGTGAATTACCTTGAATTTCTTACAGGTGAAACTTTGCTAAAGCAATCATAGCATTCAAAATTCTAATTCAAGTAGTCCAAAAGTAAACAACAAACTCACATATGTTTATAGAGAGAAATAAAATAGGCTTAGAATTCTAGCTAAGCTATATCATTTGTAAAGGATTCAACTTGTTGTAAGTTGAAATCCTCAAATCTTCATATTTCATTCAAATATCTAAGTGAGTCATTTTGGGAAGGGTACCCAAACTAAGTTGAGAGGTAGTTAGAAAGGAAGGTACTTTCTTTGATCTTGTCTACCCATTGTCAAAGGCTACTCCGCCTATTTAAAGGAAATAATCACTAGTTAATTTAAGCACGGAGAAGGAATCCGGGGACAAGAGGTAGGCTAGGGGTTGAACTAGGATAAAATTGAGCTGTTCCCTCTCCTTATCTTTTATTTAAATCTTTGATAGTTTTTGCACTCATTCATCATCTCTCTATTTATCTAAACTACTTGAAAACCATCTTGAGCCAATTATGTTTTACTCAACACAGTTTGCATTTAATTAAGTCAACATAAGTTGAGTTATTTATATTTTTAGCCTTAAAGTTTCACACAACATAGTATACTAAACACACATTAAAATAACTTGGCAATCAATTTTTAAATCTATAAAGATCAAGTTAATAAGCATTCACCCCCATCTACACGACAATTATAGCTTACGCGAACCAATAGATGAGAAATTAGTTTTTAATTTTAAAATTTTTTTCCCATATTGACATGCATTACAAAGATAATCCTTTTCAAAGTTTAAGCTTGGAAATCCCTTAATATATTTTTGTTTGGCTAGTTTGGACAGAAATTCATGTTTGCATGTCCCAATTTTCTATGTCATAGCCATGATTCTTCTCCTTTAGAAACTAGACATATATCCTTTTTAGCTTTATCATTTATATTTATCATATAAATTTTTTTACTCTAGGTGCATAAAGAATAGTTTAATTAGACTTATAGTTAATGATTGAGCAACCATGGGAATCAAATATTACTTTTCTTCCTTGATCTCATAGTTGTGCTACACTAAAAAGATTTAACTTTAGTTCATCTACTAGGGAGACTTCACCAATCTTGTAGATCAAGTGCTCCTTTTCCAATGATTTTTCCTTTTTTGTTATCTCCAACGTTTGCACTCACACATCTCTTACATTCAAGTGAAATGAATGAATCTTCAATTCCTATCATGTACCTTGATCATCTACTATCAATTTACCACAACTTTTGACATTCTGTGTACCTAAGGCTTACTTGCAAAAGAGAAGGGTTAGAACCTTCAAACCTTGTTTCCCTTGGGTTCGAGTGTAACAAAAGCTAAATCAGCCCATGTTAATCATCATAATATCCATTTCTATACCTTCAAAAAGCTATTGTATGGCTCTTCTTTCCATAAAAGTTGTAGTGAAGGTTGAACTTCTTTTATCTTTGCTAATCTTGAAGAAGACATATATCAAAAGGTTCCTGAGCCTTTTGCTTTTGTAGAGCTTTCCTTCTTATTGGGATATTTAGAGTTCGCCTATAATATTAGTTGTGTCTTGGAGGATTATCTCTTCTTTGATATGTGATTGGTGCATTTGAGTAATTATACCCTTGGGGTGGTTTCTAAATTTTCCTTTGATCTTGCCTCTGAAGCTGAGGTTTCCTCTGATGATTCTTCTTAGGATGATTTATCCTTGGAGTCTAGTTTAGCTTCAAAGGTTTGCTTGCTTCTAGTAACTTATCTTTACAAACAAAGGACCTTCAATTAGTATTAATCTTCTGTTGCATTCTGAGGCATTTAATGCTACCAACACCGATTCTTTCTTGTGCTTCCCAGTATCAATATCATGCTTAATTTGTAATTTGTGCAGGGTATTCATAGTTTTGTTAATTGCATGATCATGTATACCAAGTTCCTCAAGATCTTCCACAGTTATATTTACTTATTTCCTATTCTTTTTACCATATTGTATACATCCATCAAAACCTGCATAACTTCATTAGGCATTATAAAATTAGAAATACCTCATCATTCTAGCAAGATTGGCTTTGAGAGGGCTTCTGGGGGATGAAACTATTTCAATGTCAGCATCTGATTCTATAGTGGGTTTTGTGTCATCAATAGATATGAAGCAGATTTGAGATGTCTCTTTATCGCTTGTGGCTTACTTAGGAGCACTTCTTCTTCCCTATCCCTCTAGGTTGTAACCATAGCCTTTCTTCCTTTATCCTTCCTCAGCTTAGGACAATTAGATTTGATATGTCCTTCTTCATGACATTCAAAGCAGGTGAAATTTTTGGAATGTTCATTCTTATATATGTCTTCAGAAGATCTAAACTTTCCTTTTGAAAAGTCCTTCTTCTAGAATTCCTGCTTCTATGGGTAGCTTCTCTTATTTTGGAACTTTTGAGATTAGTTCCACCTTTTCTTCATGAACCTTTTGAACTTTTTGGCCAACATTACCATTTCTTCATCATCATTTGAGGGTTCTTCTTCATTTTTAGATTTAGTTTTGAGAATAATGTCCTTTTTACCATCAACCTTAGCTTTGTCCTTCATCTGAAAGCTTTGCATAGAAATCTCATGAGTAATTAGATATCCCATTAGCTCATCATATTTGTAAGTAGTGAGGTCTTGAGCTTCCTTAATGGTTTCTTTTTTTGCCTGCTAGTGTTTAGTGATATTTCTGATAATATTTATAACTTTTTCTTCGTCAAAGAACACCTTTCCCAACCTCTTGATTTCATTGATGATGTTGGTGAATCTGGCATTCATATTATTAATGGGCTCATTTTTCTCCATTTCAACAAGAACATAATATCGCTCATTTTTTTATTAATTTTTTACTCTTGACTTTTTCGGTATTTTCATATGTCACTTCCAATTTCTTCTAGATTTCTTGGGTACTCTCACATCTTAAAATTTTATTATATCATGCAACATCTAAAGCATAGTGAATAAAATTAATGATAACAACATTATTGTGCAACTTTTTCATATCAGAGTCATTATAAGAGCTTTCAAGTTTGGAAAAGGAGATTAAGCAAATGATTAGCACACTGATAAGGGCTTTTTTAAACTCTTAAAATAATGTTTAGAGAGTTTGATAGGAAGATGGTCCCACCATTACTCGTCTACTACAAACAAGAAAAAACGCAATTGTCTCCTTGTTGTTAACATCAACAGGTCTTTTTCACGTGCAACATCTGTTGGTGACACGAAACTAAATGCAAAGGCATGACAATGGTTAACTCATGTGATGCCTTAGGATTGCTGCTCAAATTATTTGAAATAAATATTCTGCATTTGATTTGTTCTTAAAGTAGTGCTAGTTAGGATACTTGCCTCTGAGATAATTCTTCTAGCTTCTGAGACTTGTGTCTTCTAATGCAGTCTTTATAACTGAAGCAAAGCTAACTTCTGATGCAATCAAGAACATAGTTGCTTCTAAGATAAGTTTCTGCTACTGATGACAGTTCTTGTAGTAAGTATTAAAAAATCTTTTGAGATCAACTTTCAATAATATATATTTATGATAATAAGTACGAGATAATCGGATCACATAAAGAGTTTTTGTTTTTATTTTTTGCAAAAGTTATAGTGTGAATTATATAAGCTAAGAATTAAGAAAAGTTTAATATCTAGGAAAGAGAATCAAATTATTAAATCACTTCAAATATTCTTTGATTATGCATTCAAAGGTAATTTCATTTACTTCACTAGGTAATACCGTTCTATAGTCCTATTTTTCTCCTACCTTATTTTCTTTATTATATTATTAATTATAATAGTAATTATAATAAATATATAAAAATAAAATATAATATTTGAATTTTTTCCCTCGTTTGAGTTTACATTAAATAGAAAAAAAATCTCCAACCCGCCTTAAATGTAACTCGAATTTCGGACCTCTACAATTCACAGTTTCTTTCTTAATCACTAAGGCAAAACTTCGGTCATTGAAAATTAATCACAGTTATATTATACAATAATTAATCATAATAATAATCGTGGTAATATTAATAATCATTGATAATAATATTTAATTCTATTAGTATAATTAATATTAATAATTATTATAAAACTAATATTCATATTATTGTTATTTTTCACTCATAATGATACTTAGAATATTAGATAAATATATTTTTGAAGATTACTAATTATATTTTAAAATTTTTATGCTTAACACATTGACAGTCCCCTGAACTTGTCACTGAACACCATTTCTCCTCTGAAGTACCAAAAGTATTAAATAATCTCTAAACTTGTAAGAAGTGCATTAATTTGCCCCATCAATATCACATGTCGACCGAATCTGATTGGAATGAAAAAAAATCAAAATAATGACATTTTTTTAAAAATCAAACCAACTAGAAGTTGACACTTGACATTGAGAGGGAACCGATGCACTTTTTGCTAGTTCAAGGGGTTATTTGAATTTCTTTAAAGTTTAGGGGGACTATGTTGTTTCTAGGGGAGGGGGTCCTTGACAAATTAAGCATAATTTTTATCAATAATATTATTTTAACAAAAATTACACAATTGCACTTACTTGAAAGATAAACTCCACCTATCTCGGATGTGACTCAAACTCGAGACCTCTATATATCACAGTTTCAGTATTAACCAACATAAATAATAACCAAATAATAATGACAATAATAATAATAAAGGAAAATGTCATGGTTTTTTGTATTTAACAAATGATGTTTGACCCGAACAATTTAGAATTAGTAATCCAAGTTCGTACCTCATTTGGCGAAAGGCTATTGTAATGAGTACCACATTCCCACGTTGCATAAGATTCAAGTAAAGGTTCAAAATTTCCCACAATTAGTAATGTGCAATTCATATAATCTAGTTGCATACCTTTGCTCTTAATGGAGAGTCAACTGAATTGCTTCTTCATATAAGTGTTATATGCATACTCGAATATTACCATCTCTCAAGTATAGTATAAAGTATAAAGGACAAAAAAGTACACTTTGGAAAGTTCGATCTCAAGTAATTTTTAGGTAACCTAAGATGCTAAAAACACTCTTAGTGGTTGCATATTATGTTCCATACCACTCTCCCCTTTTTTTAGTGGTTGCATTTTATGCTCCATACCATTTTCTCTCATTTTTTTCTTTTAAGCATATGTTTTTGAAGTACAGATTCGTACTTTGCACCCATTTTTCGTGCTATGCTACTTTTCTTTTTCACTCATTGAATGGTTGTAGTTTTTGCTCCGTACCATTCCTCACCTTTTGCATAACTCATTGGTTATCCTCTCTTTCTTTTGATTTTTCTCTCAATACCCTCATCCTTTATTGATCACTTTCAAAGTATTATGGCTATAGTTTCCCAACACTTTAAACACGCTCAATACTTATAGGACGTATTCGAGAATAGCATATAAAACTCATAGTAAGAACACTACTAGATATTACTCCACTCAAAACTTATCGGTAGCATTAAACTAAAACTATACAACTTATATTAATTCATGTTGCATTGAAATATATATATCGAAACTTACTTGGAATGTTGCTTTTGAATGTTGCTCACCACTGATCCTTGCCAAACGCTAAATGTTGTGCCAAAAAGTGCTCACACTCTAAACATGCGCTCAAACTCAAAACATTTTGTTTGAAATTTGCATTAACATCAAACTTGTAATACCTAACACTCATAATAACCTTGGAACATATGTTAGTACAGTATAGGTATGGATAAGGTATAAATAACACAAAATCAAGAAAATTTTCATATTTTTCAATTTTTTATTTGATTTTTTTGAATTTTTAGGACTTTACAAATGGCACCCCACACCAAAGAACACGATGTCCTCATTGTGAGAGACATAACTAATCTCAAAAACTAAAAACAATTAACTAGTCTAAAAATTTGAAAAAGAAAAGTAAAGAAAAGAGTAAACCCGTCTATTAAAAAGGTGAATCCGGAGGACTAAGAGTAAATTGACAATTTTGCTTTCTAAAGAAAGATAGTAATTTTAGAAGCATCGATTTATTACTCTTCTTTATAATCTTCATGTCCTTTTTCATTACTCCAAGTTCTGCTTGGCAATTGTTGAATTTTTGTTACATACTGCCTTCCAATCTTCCCGAGCTTCATCTTCTTCTTCAATCATCGAAGCCTTTCTAGGATGACATCTAGCAGTTGGATTAGATGGGCCAATGGAAGAATCTTCATTAGTCGATTAGTTTCTTGGTGCGGTTGGAGTAGGAGTAGAAAGAATAGACACCATCATTCTCTTGTAGAAGTTCGGTATTCTTCAAGTAATTCCCATCCATATATCGAAAGTACTCACCCGGTTCTTGAACATAGAGGAGTTTATTTCTTGCACCCAAGATGATAGCGGTGATAATTTCGGCCCCCCCAATCTTGTTCCTCATGCTTGTAGAATTCTTCTTCATCATGTCCCAAATTATATCCACAAATTCCACTTTTTGTTTCATATTTGCACAATAAAGAACAAACAAATCTCTCTTTTAGACTTTGGTGTTCTCTACTCGACAAAATACCGAAGTGGCAAGGTATTTGTGGAGTAGAAGAATACACTCATCCTTTAATCAATTTGTTTGGGGAATTTTTGGGATCGAAGGTTCACTTACCCTTTAAATCTTCCCAAACTCGATTTGCTTGAAAAGAATCCATCATGCTCGATGAATTTTCAATTTCGAACCCGAACCAAGTACTCATCATCTCACTTGTGACAGTATAGTGTCTACCTTGGTTACGAAATGGAATCGCCCTCTTCTTCTTATCCTCAAAATCGAATGTCACTAGACATTCCAAAATCCAATCCCGGTTTTATGGAAATTGTATTCCCACAAACGTACTTAAACCAAGATTAGCATGATACATCCCCATTTGCTCATGGAGGCCTAAAGTCTCCAAGAAAACCATATTAAGAAAAATCATACCGTTGATCTCCAACTTGTTCAAAACTTGGAATCATTTCCCTTCCTCACGTGAATGAATCGGAAAAGGACAATCGTAATCTTGTTGATAATTTGGGATTTTTCATCTATTTGCGACCACCTTAACACAAGGCATATTGGCTTTTGTTTGAAGTAAAGGTTGAAAATGGTTTTGAATGTAGAAGAATAGAGATGAAAGACTCAGAATTTTTATAAGCTTTGTAGGTGGTTATGGATTCAATCTACACCTTTATATAGAGTTCTATTAGGTCATTGATTTGCCAAAATAGTCAATATAGCCGTTTCTCCTTCAAACTAACCGTTAATGGATGTTTCAGCCATCTGTCACGTGTTAATAGAGTTGTAGTGGTAATATTCTTCCTGTGTCGCGATTGTGACTCTCTTCATAACAGGAACAGAAGGTTTTACTGCATAATGTCATGGGCGCGATCTATGTCGCGGTCATGACTTTCTTCAATTCCTCTATTTCTTTAATTTTTAGACTTAGTCCTAGAAAAACTTAGAAAAATAAATATGTTAAATATAAATAATAAATATTTACTATTTTCATACCTTGAATGATTTATGGTGAAGATAGTAATTAAACATCAACGTCTTGTTATTCAAATTTATTTTCGATACTTAACATACATTAACAAACATACAATTAAACAAACAAACAACAACACACAAGCAAACAATAACAAAAAGCAAATGACAAACTGTACAAATTCCTAAAAATTTATGTGAAAAGCGAATATTTATTCGGAGGGAAGTGATTCTATCAATAAGTCAATCTTATAATAAGACTCTCGTAGATCTCACTCGACATCAAACATTAGTGTATGAATTTCATCGATTTTCCTATGAATTGATATTTGCACCTCCATAAGTTCATTCAACCTTCCCTGGAGGTTGGTTGCACTTCGTTCTTCTTCCCTCACAATTTCCCTTTCTCTTTGTCTGTCTGCTTCCACTCTCTCCTCCCATGATTTCTAATCATAAGTGATCCTATTTTCTCCAATGCACCTAACCAGAAATCCATACTTGAAGAAAACTTCCATTTTTAATTCCGAAATTTCATCTTCATCAGTAAAGACTTCTGTGGAATAGGGCATTCTCCCAATCTATCCCAATAGATTTGCCATCGTTCGACACCCGTATTCTATCATTCCGAGATTTTGTGCAGTAGACATAAGTGTCTCCATCATTATCCCGAAACATCAACAGGTGTGCCATTCCAAATTGCTTAAATCACAAACAATTCTTCAAGAATGACAAGATCGAAAGTTGACTTTCCAAACAATGCACCACTTAAATAAAAGTGTAATGCGAGCAAACAAGGATCACAAATCCACCAGCTATAGGCAGATGCTTGTTTGAACTCGGTTCGGCCAGTCAGGTGATTCCATGTTGGTAACGGATCCAATCCAAGAAGCATCTTGTTGTAGTAATCCTTTGGAAATCCGATATATTTATCCAGAGCTTTCCTCTTCAATTTGTATATTTTCTGTGATAACCGTAGACTAAGCATTCTTTCTTATCGTTCTTCCACACCAATGTGACCAACATCTCCATACAGTTATCCACACTATTCCCCAAAGACATATTCCAGTAAATGACAAAGTTAAGAATTCTGAGATAATACATTACCTTATCATAAACTCTAAGGTTGATGAAACTGTTCCTATGAATGGTATGGGAACTTTTATATTCAGCATCTTTGATGATCTTAAAATGATATCCTTCTTTACGAGAATGGATCGGGAATGGTGCCTCGTACCATTCTTGTAAATTGGATGGAGGAACTAGGTTGGATTTGTTTGCCAAAACCATTTTGAAATGAAAGAAATGAGGTAGTTTCCGAATTGGAATTGAATTGTGAATGGAGAGGTTAGATTTCAGATTGTAGAAGTGAGAAATTGATGAACACTTGTGCATCAATTTTATAGAGGTTGGAGGAATAACTGTCGAATAACTGCAAAACTGCTACAGTTATCACACAAATCGCGATCGTGACTTACAGAGTTTGAGAAATAGAAAGTTTTATTGAGGGATACACGAGCATGAATGGGGGTCGCGAACATGAATAGGAAAAATAGAAGAATTTCTTCTATTTATCGAAATTCAGATGTAATAGTATGACGTGTCACCTCCAAGATGATTATTTCATATTCTTTTCACATCCAAGTTATGATCGACAAATTATACAGTTTAGGAAATAAACAAATAGATATAATTAGAAAACGTACCGTAGTCTCTGGCAATTTTATCTATAGAATGCACTTACCTTCCCCAGCAATGGTACCAAAAACTTGATAGCAGGGTTTTGACTATATTAGTTCTGATAGACTTATATTCGGTAACGGTGACAAAAACCTTGTTCCCCACTTTTATACTGATAAGATAAAAGTTCAAAATATGAACAGGTGTTGTCAATACCGCATATAAAATAGAAAAATGGTGACCACTGCACGTATACAGTTTCAATTTAGTTTTAAAAGATATCGATCCCACAGGGAAGGAATTCGGTTCTAAAGACCAACTAGAGTTACAGAACAAAAGAAATAAGATAATTTGTAGGGTTGGATGGTAGACTAATGAATAGATAGATGCATGAATAGATTAGAGAAGATGTAAACTATATATATTCCCTAAGAACAAGTATAGTAGAGAAAACATGCAAAATCATCAAGAAGATTTCATACACTAGATAACTTTAACAAACAACATTTCTAGACGCCCAAATATTCAATAATTCACTGTACAACAACACATGAGATGACTTTTCTAAATCTAGGGTAAACGAATTGTGACACTTATAAGAACTTGGATAAAAATAATACTATGCTTAGTATGGGTCGCTCTCACATAGCCATATTTAGCAAGTTACCATTCCAAAAATGTTGGCTCACTAAACAGCGTTACAGTCACAGATCCAGTGCTTATACACAATCTTGTTAACCCTGAAATCACTCTTAAAGTTAACTCGAAAGCATATAACTTAATTAATACAAGAAACGCAAGATGATATACTCATTATGACACATAGACATATCATAAACTTTGAAATAGAAAGTACAAGTAGAAAACAAAGTAAAGTTGTAAGGTATGCAAGTGAAAGCTAAAGTTGATCAAACTGTACCTACTCTTTAATGGGAGTCGTCAATTCCCGCAATTCCTGCATCTACTTTGAATTCGATCTTAACTCTTACAGAACCTCCTCTAGGATGCTATTCTTTGTGAATATCGAATAAATGAATGTTGAAAATGAAAAATTTTATTGATAAGTGCTTTGCAATTACACTTATATAACAATCGCTCGAATTTATGTAGAAATGTAGTGATCGAAATAAGTATCGAATCACTTATACATTTTTCTCACTAACACTTTGAACGTAGCAAAATCTATATATTTTCACTCTCTAATGTGTATCACATGTACTATAATTCAACACACCATGCATGTCCACGAAATTGGTTGGTTTGGGACTCTATTTATATAGTGCGAAGGATTGTGTCTATCCAAACAATGGCAAAGAGTTGCATCACTTCAATGTGATTGGATGCAAAGTTTTATCCTTATCCACAGTGTAAAGGCACCTTTTTGTGATTGGTCTACTTCTAAAAGGTGTCTTTTCATTAGGTAGTTGATGGCGGTTGTTCGTTCTTATCCGGTGGTTGGTAGTTGAGAAGAGATAACCAATAACCATCACAAGTCGCAATCGTGAATTATATGTCACGATCGTGACTAATGGTTGACAGCTTTCTATTTTAAAGAATAACAAGTCACGACCGTGAATGGGTGTCACGATCATGAACAATGCTTTTCTTCATAATTCTTCTTACAACTTTACCGATCTTTGACAGTTTCGATCCTAAGCCATTTCCTTTTGTTCCACACATCTTTTTGCACCTTTTTCACTCTTTTTACATATAATTCCGTCTTTGATTATTTTATTCCCAAGATTCACCTAGTTTCTGCACTTGCATAAAAAAACAACTACATACCATGTGAAATCTTTTATATGAAGTATAAATGACTTAAAACCATATCGTTTTATGATTGAAAACATCATGATAATAAGTGCAACTATACACTTATCAGCCTTGTTTTAGTTTTGAACAATTGCTATTATATTCATGCTATCACTAAGAATATTATTTCTATTGCATGTTTAACAACTATGAGCGGACGATATTCGACCCACATGGTCGCCTCTAGGCACCGGCCCCATGAGATGGGGCATGGGATTTTCGAAAAAAGAGAAGTTGATTGTTAGAAAATGTATGATAAGTTTAAAGACTTGAGACCTCAATCTCTAGCCTATGTTACAGAGTCACCACCCGGATCAGCTCTTCTAAGAAAATTTCTTACAGCTTAGATTCGTTTTCCTAATCCATACAATAGAATAGAGATTCGGGTTCGGATGAGTTACTTACTTAGTCATCATTTGATTCAAATTACACTATACTAGAAAACATGTTTATAATATTCGAATTAAACTAGATATTTTCTATTTATGTTTTAGTTTATTGCACATGCATAAAGCATTAAATAAATAAATTGCAAAAAGTAACATGTAGGAAATTAAAAGCGTCTAATCTACGGGGGAATAATTACATTTTGGGATGGGGGATTACAAATCGCCTAAATACATTAGAATCTAAGGGATACAATCGCCTAGAATACATCGATATCTTATGAATATTACATTTGATTTCAAAATTAAATGTGGTACCCAAAGGAAATTAAATCCTAACATTCATCTAACCCTAGTCTACCAGTATCCACAAAGGTTATCACAAATATCGCACAACAAAAGTAGTTACAAATATGTTCGTTTTCATTTTTCATGAGACGCGAGCGGTCTAGTTTAAAATATCGAGAGATTTAAAATTTCTTCCATGTAATTGTTCATTTTATACACATAATTTATTTAATGATTTTATTAGTGAAAATGCCGCATATGAATATTTGTCGGGTAGGTTATCCAAGAACTTTGGTTCCCTTCGACGGGGGTTCCTAACACACTTCACAATAATATTAGTGCAAATTAAATCTAAGTCCGAATGAACAAATAAAAAGGCTTTACCCGTTCCGAAAGGTAAACCATTGAAGTTAGTAAAATAGTATAACGGTGAAGGGGGAACTAAATTCAACCGTTCGAACACCTTTCGGATCAATTTCGAGTTTGTAAAATTCTCTCATATACATCTTATGTTTCTAAAAGTTTAGATTTTAAGTCTAAATAGTCACCACTGACCCTCTTGAACATAAAACAATACTCAAATATTCTTCGAACACTTTGTCCCATTCTTCCTGAAATGCAATGTTGTTAACAGCATTGCTGATGTCATTAACGACTTCAGTGATGTTGTTAACAGTCTCAATGATGCCCTTAATGGCATTACAGAGGCAGAAATAGAGGGTTTTTCAATTTTTGTATTTTACACAATCAACACACATACCAAGTATAAACAAGTAAAGCATGACTCTAGGAACTCAAAGGCTCACCTTGTAGCCGTGAATCCACTTCGCTAGGCCCACGAAAATCTCTGGAAAGTCCTCCTCGTTTCTTTGGTTCGATTTGTGATTTGGTTGATGAAAATGGTTCAAATGAAGAGTAAGAACTACTTGTTCACCACTTTTCTACTGATAAGTTTAATAACTTTTTTAGCAATGATTTTGGCTATATATTAATGGTGCTGAAAATTTGTTCACGTAAAGTATAGGTTTTGTCAATACCACTTATCAAGATAGAAAAATGATGATAACTGCAAGTATACAGTTGCGATGTTGTTTTAAAAGATATTGATCCCACAGGGAAGGACCAGCTCTAAAGATCAACAAGGACAGCGGAATGAAGAAAATAAAATAATATAATTTGAAGTTTTGGATATGAGGATTAAAATGAAGAATGGATAGATATATGTATGGAAGATTAGAGATTCTAATATATAGATTTTCCTACGAAATAAGTATAGCAAAGAAAACATGCAAGTTCAACAAAGTTATTACGTTCACTAAACTAATCTAACATAATCGGTTTTAGACACTCAGATGTTCAATGATTCACCGCAAAGCAACACATGAAATGACTTTTCTAAATCTAGTGCAAATGAATCAAGACAATTATATAAACCTGGATAACAATATTACTATGCTTAGTACGGGTCGCTCTCACATAGCCACATTTAGCAAGTTACCATTCCAAAAATGTTGGCTCACTAAA
>CATIWQ010152630.1:0-39966 GCA_949673415.1 Euphorbia schlechtendalii
ATATATAATTTTAAAAATTAAAAAAAATAAAGAGGAAGGATTTCTTTGAGCCGAAACCCGCCAGTAAAATGCTGCTGGAGAGCCCAGCCAGCATTTCCCCTTTATAGGGGGGATTCTTTAAAATTCTCCTTATAAATAGAGGGACTTTTTTAACGAAATGAGGATCGAAAAATTTTCAGATAAAAAAGATAAAAGTATTCTAGCTTTTTTCAACGACACTTTTCCAAAATTTCTTTTCAGATTTAAAATACAATTTCATTCCAAATTCTTTTTAATCACAAAACTAAACTAAAGACGAACGAGGAACGCTCCCGAGGATCAAGCGGATTCATCGAAGTGGATTCTCACCGAAAGGGTAAGCCTCTGAGTTCCTAGAGTTGCTTTTTCTCGTGTTTTTACGTATTCTATTTTATTCTACATGTTGGCCTAGGATTAATTCTATGTTCTTTTGTTATGTAATGTTTATTTTATTAATTAATTTATTTATTTACTTAATTTTTATTTTATTATGTAGCCTTCTTTTATGCTTTTACCTATTCTTTTAATTTATTTAATTGCAGGACTTTCGCAAATAAATACATGTCAGAATACCCCCACGGAGGGAATTAAAATTATTCCTGGATAACCAATTTCACCTTTTGCCATGCGATCATTTTCACCAATTAAAAATGAGCAACATATTTGTAAATAAAATGAATCATTTTTCTCCTAAAACAAGAATTTTAATTTTCAATATTTTAATTAGGCCACACAGGCCTCAGCAAAATCAAATCGAACATATATGTAAATATTCATGTTGTGTTATACCTTGTGCTAACATTTGTGGATGCATGTAAATTAGGTTAGATGTATTGTAAATATTTTTAAGGAAATGTAATTAATAGATTAGGCGGGCAGTTGCATCCTCCGAGGTTTTGTAATTTGTAATCTTTATTTTTCAACATTTACTTACTACTTTATGCATGGATTTACTGCTTTCTGCATGCACGTAAAATCATACATTACAAACTCAAAAATGACATAAGTTCGAATATGCATAATTAAGAAATACGATTTTTTTGTAAATGTAATATAATGTGATCCAACAAGAAGTAAGCAACTTATCTCGAACCCGAATCTATGTGTCCTAGTGAGCTATCCCCGAGACGTTAAGCCTTACAGGACTTTAATTCCTGGAAGAGCTAATCCAGATGGCGACTCTACACTACGAGATAGCGATTCGGGTTTTAACTTATCCAAATCTTTTTTGCTTTCTTTTTCACACCTTTCGAGTCCCTAACCCTATATTTTATTTTGAAAAACACCCTGGTGGACCGCGCCTCTCATCTCAGCATGCTCTCAGCCCATCATATTCTGTGTCATCTACTCACACCAATTAAGTTAATAACTCTTTAACTTGATATTAGTTATATTATATATCCTAAACTTTTGTAGAGAAAGAACAAGACTTGGATGCTGACTGATTGTAGACTTCATCAAGAGTAGAATTCTTTAAGTATGGGGAAGCTTAGCAAAGTCTCAATGGTTCACTTAGCATAGGGGAGTCTTGTATATAACTAGGTAACTCTATTTCAATATTTTACTTATTAAATTATAGGTTGCTATTGTATGTTTGTCATTGCTCAAAATTAGTGGAGTTTGTTGGACTCGGCTTAAAGATTGTCCAAAAATCTTGAGTTAAAGTTTTGATAATGTAAATCATGAAGGACAACAATCTATAAGTCAATAATATGGTTCATTTTTAATCAAAGTTAATTAAGCTTAGTTAAGATTAGTCTAAATAGTCTTTCTAACCTAATGGACTTAGTTAGTTTTCTGAATATAGGTTACTATGTTATTTAACTCAACATGGTAAGTATTGAAATAAACTCAGCTCTTGTCTTATTATATTTGGATGCTGAGTATTTTAAAGTTATCATGTTATAACATTATATGTTTTTAACCCTTATTCCTAGAATGAAATATTCCCTATTGATGTGTTCCAGGTCTCAAAGATAATCTGGCACTAAAGTCAAAAAGGAATATTTATATGGTCAAAGGGAAAAGCTATCAGTTTTGAATGTTGGCATGTGAATGTTAATATCCAAGAAAACGCATTGTCTCACCTCATTTCAAAGAGTCACGCAATTCTTCTACAACCAATACTTCAAGCATATCAAAAGATGTCATGTAGCAGAACGCTCCATATCTCGCAAGATTGAAGAATTCAAGATCATGCCATGGAAAGAATTTCTTTCAAGGTTTAATCTCGCATATTAACATTTTAATCTCATGCATCAATGACTACAAATCTTTCTCACAACGGATTCAAAGTTGTCTCATACAGGATTGATTTTGAAGACCTAACAAGAAGATATTTTGAAGGATAAATTAAGTTGAAGGATAAGTTTGCAATGGCTACTTCAACATTCGTCTATAATAGAAGATTGAAGGCAGCGTTTCAAACTTGGTTAATACACCTACGATTTCCTAAATGCTAAAACTCTATTCAAATTACTCAACAATTAGATATTCCAAAAATTAGAAGAACATCCCAAATCCTCAATTTTTTTCTTCGCAAAAGTTAGTTAGTTCACAAAGTGTAATAGGTCTGATTTGTAAGAAGAAACAATATAATATGAGTTATCTTCTTCATTTTTATTCAATACTTCAAAAATATTCCTTGTGGTTTAACTGTTTTGCAAAAAAGTTCTGGTGAAATTTTTCTTTGCAAAAGGGTGCCTCTAGTTTCAAAATTTTGCATATGAAGGAAAAATAATATTTTTTTATTAAAAATTGTAATGTTCCCTAAGGTATTTCAATAAATTTAACATTCCTATAGTTTAATCATATTATTTAAGAATTATTCATCAAAATATTTGAGTCATTTTCAGAAATCATTTATTTTATTATGATTTTTTAAAAGTTATAATTATGTTTGAATTGAAAAACAATTGTACTTCTCAAAAAATTCTAAAATTGATCACTAAATTGTATAATATTATTATAAACTATGCTATAAAATTTCAGCTAAAAATATAAAACATTACACATTTTTATAACGCAATTCAAAATTGAAAATCATGTTTTCGCTAACTTTTTAAATCACAAGTAGAGTTCTAAAAAACAATTTCACAATGACTTTTTTGCAAAACAGGTGCATGTTTTTTAAGTTTGCCTAAATTTTTAAAGATCTTAAAAAACGACCTAGAAACTAAGTTTGGACACTCACCCTCCTTTGTCTGATGCTGTTACAATCTATCGGGACCAACAATGTTAAATTTTATCCTTAATTATAAAATTTATATATCTCAAGGAATTTAAATTTTAAAATATTTAAAATTAAATTAACATTTAATTGTTAGTATACAAAATATATTAAAGTATATAACTTTTTTATTTATATATGGTGTTTACATTTATTGTTTTACAAAACTAAATGAATAAATTTATCATTTTAATATATAGTAAATAAAATTTTTAAATTTTTTTATCTTACTCATAAAATTCAGATTAATCCAAACTAATTCTGGTTTAATCCAAAATTAGTGATAATCTTCCATCACCAGTTACGAGCCTATGTTTTTACTAGACATGTTCGTCAGGCGAGCTAGGTTGGGCTTCGCCCGGCTTTGGACAAAAAACATTACCCTAGCCCTGCCAAGCTCATACTTTGCCTACTTCTCCCGTATATTCATCTAGTTAATATTCTTGTTTATCTGATTATTTATAACACGTTATCAGCACGAGTTTGCTCTTTCAGTCTACCAACAAGAATATCATTCAGATGTTTTGATGAACAAAAATGAGATAATGATGGGTATTACAAAGATACATGAAATTTGATTAATGAGAGAGTTTTTTTTTCTTTCTCCAATTTCATTGTATTTGTTATTGTTATTGCTATTTTTTCTACGTATATATTTTTCTTAATTCTTTTGAATAATTTTATTGACAGAATTTATGCATACGAAGAATGATGTGTTGTTCAACAATGAATTGCAATTGTTCCGCCCAATTCATCAAGATTTGGTGAAGTTTATTATGAGTTTTTTTATTAGATTAATTTTGGGTTACAAACAGTGTTATATGTTGTAATATTATATGAAAGATCAAAACTATAATAGTCGACTATCAAAGGTCCTGATGATCTTTTGTAAAGGTTTTGAAGGAAATATGTTTACAATTTCAAATTTATATAAGCGTGCTAGCAATTTCCAACTTGAATGGAAATATAAAATCGATGAATGATTTCCACACAAAGTAGAAGAGTAAAATTGATGAATAATTTTCACTTGAAGTAGAAAAGTTTTGTTTTTAAATAATTTTCATTTGAAGTGGAATATAAATTTGATAAATAATTTCACCCAAAGTGAAAAAATATAAACAGATGAATAATTTTCACTCGAAGCGAAAACTCAAATTGATTATCAATTTTCACTTGGAGTGAGAAAGTGATATTAATGATTGATATCCCATTAAAAGTGAAAAATCACTTTGATGATAATAATAATCACCGGAAGTGAAAAAGTGAAAGGTAGAGTCAATTTATATATGGTAAATACACTAATTATTATGCTTAAAAAATAAGTGAAAAATGTTACCTTGATATCGTGTAACATAAAAATTTATAAAGGTTCTATAAGAGCCAATACTAATGTATCAAGGGAAGAAATGTAAAGTGCTTTAAAATAGTCAAGACTGATAAAGAAAAATTGTTGAGTTCTCTAAAAGAGCAACTATTATTGAAAAATTGTTGAAGAAGCCATGTAAATTTTGAAAGTGTATACATAATGCATTATTTTACTTAAATTCTCATTAAAATTTATAAAGTTTAAAATATATTCGCGGAAATAAATATTTCATTGAAATTGTGAGCGAAGATATTAAAAAATGTCATTTATAAACATATTTTGAGGCTAGTTTAACTGTAAACTATAAGTTTATAATTTAGATACTTATGAAATATGACACATTGATTAATTCATTGTAGTCCGATAATGACGACACAATTTATAGAAAAGGCACATGAAAATTCATTAGAGAATTGAAAGTTCCTTCAAACTAATGAATTATGTTGTGCTGCTTGTTGGCAATGAAAAAATTAAGCAACAAACTTTCTGGGAGTAAGATTGAATTGACTCTCCTGTTTTTTTTAGAAAGCATATATTATGTGATATAAGTGGATTAGTTCATCCACAGTATAAATTATTAAGTTGGTAACATAAGTACACTTCTTAAAGAAGGACAATCACTTAAAGTTGATACTTTGACTAGATGCTCACATGTATCTTTTCATGTATAAATTGAGTTTAAAGTTGAACATCATATAACATATGTTTATACTCAAAATGATCTTGCAAGACCATATATTTATCGTTTACTTTTAATTGCATGACTAATAATTATGCAAACACCATTTATTGGACTGAGAAATGTAATATTGTGCGACAATTTTTATATGTTTAAGATCAAGTTATAATAAAAATTCCCCGATAATTTTTTTTCACGAGCCTTATATTTCTCAGCTAAGAAGTTTTATGTTGGATATGAATCTCCAAAAAAGAAAAATAAGTATTTTGAGCCTCTAAAAGAGATATGAAAGCACTTTTACGAAATAAGGAGAGAAAGTAAAGACGATTTGGAAAAGAAAATCATATTTAATGCTTATCATTATCTCATTTTGATCCTAAGTCAAACAGAATTCTAAACTAGATGTTTTAAAGAATTAACAAGTCGCATATACATGAAGTTTATGTGCCACTTATTATTAAAATTCATGAATAATAAATAAACAATAATATTATATGACACACATTAAGTGTGGATAACCAATTGGTTTATAAAAATCCTTGAAATTTTTCAACAATCAAGATAATATCGTTGAGGATAGATATACTAATATAATTCACTTCTTGTAAAAGTAGTAGCACATGAAGTTATTGAAAATGAAAAATTAAATTAATTATTGTTGTTCCTTAGACGGCTTATAAACGACAGTAGAGGGGGTGAATGAGATTCTTGGTTACTTTTAATATTTATAGAAAGTGTTGGTCCTTAGACAGCTTATAAACAACCGCAGAGGGGAGGTGAATGCGAATCTTGGTTACTATTTATGATTTTAAAAAATTATTTTTCCAAGTTAAGTTTTTATATGTATGTTGAGTATGCGTGTTGAGTTGATATAAAAACTTTATAAATTGTTCAGCTTCGCTGGCACAGTTTATCTACAATCTCTTGCTGAGTACTCGACTAAGCTAGGATTGGTTTTTCAAGCAAAAACACTTAACAGAGATAAAATGATGAATGAGCTGAAGACGATAAGAGCTAAAAGTAAAATCTTAGAACTTCAACACCTGAATTTTATCCTATAGTCCTCGGATACCTTTTCCAAGCTTTAATCCACTAGTGTTCATTCCTTACTTAGGAGGAGCAACCTTTACAGTGGGTAGACACACTTTAACAAAAAGTACCTTCCTTTCTAACTACCACTCAACTCAGTTTGGGTACCCTTCCCAAACTGACGCTAAGATTAGAATTGAAAGTGCGGACTGAATTTAACTTATAAATGTTGATCCTTACAATGTTAAATTTAAGTATTTCTCTCTATTAGAAATAGATTTAAAATTTGTTGTTTGTTGATTGCTTGAGTTTGGAATTTCTTGAAGCTAGGAGTAATTACGCAGAGTTTCAAGTTTAAAAGAAATTCGAGGTGATTCACCAAGTTTGGACATCTTCTTTAGTCTTCTATTTATACTTGAAGCTTTGCGAAGTAGTTGTTGTAAACCTGTTGAGGTCGTTGATCTTCAATTTCTCATCTCTTTATATCTTTCGGATCTTCCCATTGGAGATAGATTCCAGGATGTTTAGAGATAGAAATTTGAACATTGAGGCATGATAAAATTCCACTGACAAATTCTCATTTGTCTTCAAGCAATTCGGTTTGAGAGAGGTGCGCGAGAATGCAACGTGGAATCTTCATATTAGTTCACATTGCTGACGTTGGCAGAGTCACGCAGAGATATTTTGAAATGGCGCATGTTAGAAATTCCTTTTGTCTTGGACTTTAGTGAAGGAATCCTGACATTTTGTACTGACATCTTTTATCTTGTGAGGACCAATGGAAATCTTCTTTAATTTTAGCACTTTTTAACTTGAAAAGCAACTAAAGAATATTTTGTCTCACACATTGTTAGTAGCACATGTGTCATTTAATTCTCTAAGTGTTAAAGAAATCAACTTTTAATAAATAAAAGCTAACTCAACATAGCTGAGTAAATATACTTCTAAACTATTAGTACTCGGCACAGACTCAGCTTTTCCTACTCCTAGCCGTAACTTAATTAATTACACAACAAATTGAGTTGTTTTCCCTTAAACAAACTCTAGTCAGCTTCATTAATTAAGAGTATACTTAGTCTCAATTAATTTCACTATCCTAGTCAGTTAGCTATTTCCAAAATGTAGAGCTTGAATTTTAACCGCGAAAAAGTTTTTACGCCGTTACTTTAGAATACTAACGGTGTTATCCACGTGTCTTCTCAAGGCTTGATTTCCAACACTTAACCAAACTTTTGAGAGTTTTAACTTCCTTCTTCTTCAACATGGATTAGGCATTCCTATCAACTGCCTCAGAGTATTGAACTGCTCCTTTAACAATGGCTTGGTGAAATTGTCAACGAGCTATTCCTCAGAAGGAACATACTCAAGCTTGACATCTCCTCGTATCACATGATCCATAATGAAGCAATGTCTAATGTTGACATCCTTCATTCTGCCATGCTGTACTAGATTTTTGGATAGGTAGATTGCATTCTTGTTATCACACATAACTTCGAGACAATTTGACTTTATACCATAATCTTCAAGTTGCTGTTTAATCCATAGCAATTGTGCTACACAACTTCTTGCTACCATGTACTCAGCTTCAATTTCACTCAGTGCAATAGAAGTTTGCTTCTTACTACACCAAGAGATAAGACACTCTCCAAGCAAATGACATCCTCTTGTTGTACTTTTCCTGTCGAGCTTGTCTCTACCATAATCAGCATCTATGAATCCCCTATGAGTGAAATCTTAGCTGCTGGGATACCACAGACCTGCTTCAATCAAGCCTTACAAGTAGTTGAGATTTCTCTTTAGTGGCTAAATGAGATTCTCTAGGATCAGCTTGATAACGAGCACAATAGCATACAGCATACTAAATGTCTAGCCTACTAGTTATGAGATAAAGAAGAGACCCAATGAGTCCTCTGTAGAACTTGTTATCCATAGGTTTTCCAGCTTCATCTTTACTCAGGATAGTATCAGTGGCCATAGGAGTGGACATTGCCTTTGAATGTTCCATGTAAAATTTCTTTAAGACTTCTCTAGCATACGTAGCCTGACTGATGAAAATTCCATCTTCAGTCTACTTGATTTGAAAATTGAGCTCTCCCATCATAGACATTTCAAACTAGTTTTACATCTACTTGCTAAACTCCTTGCATAGCTTCTCATCAGTTGCACTAAATACGATATCATCAACATATATCTAAACTAGCAACACATCTTCCTTTCTTCGCCTAATAAATAGAGTCATATTTTCTTTTCCTCTTTCATAACCTTTACTAATCAAGAAATTTGTCAGCCTCTCATACCAAGCTCTAGGAGCTTGCTTCAATCCATAGAGAGTTTTCTTCAATTTGAAGACATGCTCAGGATTCTTCGGATCCTTAAAACCAAGAGGATGGCTAACTTAGACTTCTTCTTGAATGAATCCATTCATGAATAATCTTTTAACATCCATTTGAAACAATTTGAAGTTCATATGAGATGCAAAAGCACACAGGATTTGAATTGCTTCAAGCCAGGCTATAGGAGAATAAGTCTCATCTTAATCGATTCCTTCTTGCTAATTGTAGCCTTGCACAAGCCTGGCTTTGTTCCTGATAGCAAAGCCATCTTCATCTAGCTTATTCTGAAAAACCCATTTGGTTCCAATAATTGATTTCCATTTCAGCTTCGGAACTAGATCCTTGCATCATTACGCTTGAAATGTTCCAGATCCTCTTGCATTGTGATCATCCAATAATAATCTCCTTCTACATCTTCAAACTTCTTGGGTTCAATCAATGATATGAAGGTTGGATGACTCATCATCCTACTGAGCTAACCTCGCGTGGATTATGAACATCATCAACTATGATGTCTAGTGGATGGTTGCGATGAACTCTAATCTCTCTTGGAAGACTCGGATCAACTGTTAGAAGATCGATAATGGGATGCTGAGGTGGAGTTTGATCTTCGCTATCATTGAATTTGATAGAAAGATCCTCATCATCTTTGGCTTCCTCAGCTTCAGGTTTTTGTACAGGGTTGGGTAGCACAGAGAGTGGCATACTGAGTGGATCTGCTTACTGGGGTACTCATTCATCTTCGTCATATGGATGTCTATCTGCATTGTTAGTTTCATTAAAATCTACATGTTATATATATTTTATACACCCTATTGTTAGTTGAGTATCCTAGAAAGATACCTTCATCTGACTTAGGATCAAACTTACCTAATTGCTCCTTGGTGTTAAGAATAAAGCGCCTATAGCCAAATGATTTGAGATGACCAATCTTAGGCTTGCACCCTTACCAAAGTTCATAGGGTGTCTTTTTAAGAATTGGGTGAATTAAATTCCGATTCAAGATATAATAGGTTGTATTAACAGCTTCTTCCCAAAAGTACTTTGGTAGATTGTTATCACTCAACATGGATTAAGCCATTTCAACTATGGTTCCATTCTTCCTTTTCTACAACCCCATTTTGTTGAGGCGTATAGGGAGAAGAGAAGTTGTGGTCAATACCATGTGTTGAACAGAATTCTTTGAAATGGAAATTCTCGAATTCACGTCCATGATCACTTCGGATTCTACTGATTTTAGTTTTGTTTCATTTATTATCCGGTTACTAATCTTCATAAAAGATTCATATATCTCATCTTTGCTATTTAGTAAGACTACCCAAGTTAATCTCGTGAAGTCATCCCCAACCACTAATGAAAATCTCTTACCACCCATGCTCATTGGCTGAACTAGGTCGAAAAGATCCAGGTGAACGAGCTCCAACGATCGCTTAGTTATTACGTGATTATTTGACTTAAAAGATTTCTTAACTTGCTTACCTAGTTGGCAACCTGAGCATAGTTTATCCCTTTCAAAGCTGATGCTGGGTAACCCCAAAACCAATTACTTTTTGGCCAGTTTGGATAGAATGTTCATATTTATATGACCCAACCTTCTATACCAAAGCCACGAATTATCCTCTTTAGATACAATACACAAATTAATGAAGCCAGACATTATTGATTCGAGGAGCAAAGAGAATAGTAGAATCAGTCTTATAGTCAATTACTTAACATCCTGCTGAGTCAAATGTAACCTTTTTACCTTTATCACAAAGCTGGGCTACACTAAGCAAGTTGAACTTCAGAGCTTTGACTAGAGAAACCTCTTAGATTGAAGGAGAGACACCAACAGTGCCATAGCCCACAATCTTGCCTTCCTGGTTATCTCCAAATTGACACTTCCATTTCTTTTGCACTCTAATGAGATAAACTAGCTTTCATCTCCCATCATATGCCTTGAGCATCCGCTATCCACATACCACATTCTAAAGTAATCAGCGAATCTGAGGCTCACCTGGAAAAAAGTTACATTTTCTTAGGTTCTCATGCTTTCGAGCTGGGTCCTTCCTTATCAGAAGTGTTTAGGTTATTTCAGTCATACTCATCATAATAACCATTTTTATGCTTACACATTGTTGTGGCATGTCCAGCTTTTCCGTAAAAACCACACGTCATTTTTTCTTTGGGCTGGTCATAAGTGTATAATTACACTTATTATCACATTAATTTTATACAATAAACACTATAGTTTTAGTCATTTTTATACTTCAGTTAAAATATTTCACGTGGTATGTAGTTGTTTTTTATGCAAATGCAGATACTAGGTAAATCTTGGGAGTAAAATGAGCTAAAGTGGAATTCTATGAAAAAAGAGTGAAAATGGTGTACAAAGATGCATGGAACTTAAAGATTTGGCTTAGAATCGAAGCTGTCGAAGATCGGTGAAGTTACAAGAAGAATTCTGAGTAAAACTCAATTCAGGGTCGCGAAAATCATTCACGATCACAACCTGTTTACTTCAGAAATAGAAGATTGCCAATCAAAGATTCACGATCGTGACATATATATCACGATCACGACATGGATGATTTTCTGGTATTATCTTTTTAACTAAAACCGCCAGATAAGCATGATCAACCACCATCAACTACCAATGAACAGACACCTATCAAGAGTCAACCAATCATGAAAAGGTGCTTATCCATTGTGGATTATATCAAAATTTCTCAACCAATCACAATGGAGAGATGCAATCTTTCACCAATGGACACAACCCTTCATTTGGATAGACGCAACCCTTCGAACTCTATAAATAGGGCTCCAATCCTCTTTAATTTCGTGCATTCAAGAAGTGAGGAGAGACAGAGGGAAAACGTTATAGTGCATGAGAGAGATATAGTGTGTGTGTAGATAGAGTCGCTACATTCTTAAGTGTTAGCGAGAAAATGTTTAAATGATTCGAATCCTTGTTTCGATCACTAGATTTCTCTATATTCTCAAGCGATTATTGTATAAGTGTACTTGCAAATCACTTATCAATAAAAGTTTCCGTTCTTCAATATTCGTTTGTTCAATATTCGCAAAGAATATCATCCTAGAGGAGCATCTGCACGGGCCGAGATCGAATTCAAAGCAGACGCAGGAATTGCGGGAGTTGACGACTCCCATTAAAGAGTGGATACGGTTTGATCAACTTTAGCTTTCACTTACATACCTTACAACTTTGCATTACTTTCTACTTATACTTTCTATTTTGAAGTTTATGATATGTCTACGTGTCATAATACGTAATTCGTGCTAAGTCATTTATATTAATCAAGTTATATGCGTTGGAGTTAATTTTAAGAGTAGTTTCGGGGTTAACAATATCGTGTATAATCACTGGATCTGTGATGTAATGCTGTTTAGTGAGTCAACATTTTTAGAATGGTAACTTGCTAAATGTGGCTATGTGAGAGCAACCCGTACTAAGCATAATATTGATGTTGTCCAGGTTTATATGATAGTCTTAATTCATTTTCACTAGATCTAGAAAAGTCATTTCATGTGTTGCTGTGCGGTGAATAATTGAACATCTGAGTATTTAGAACCAAGTCTATTAGATTAGTTTAGTGAATCATAACTTCTTTGTTGAACTTGCATGTTTTCTCTACTTTCCTTATTTTATAGAAAAAATCTATATATTTAGATTCTCTAATCTTTCATACCTATATTTACTCATTCTTCATTCTAACCCTCCTATCCAAAAATATCAATAACTATTATTTTCTTTTTCCTTTTTCCCTATTTGATCTTTAGAACTAGTCCTTCCCTGTGGGATCGATATCTTTTAAAACTACATCGCAACTATATGCTTGCAGTTATCATTATTTTTCTATTTGATAAGAGGTATTGACAACACCTATACTTTACGTGAACAAGTTTTTTGCACCATTGATATATAGCCAAACTCTTTGCGTAAAAATTATTAAACTTATCAGTAGAAAAGTGGCAAACAATTAGCTTGCTTTCTTCTTTTTAGAGGAATTCTTCCTCATAGAATTGCGAGTTTGGTTACTCGAAGTTTGACTATTGGTTGGAGGAGGATCCTACATCTTCTTCAAAGCTGTTACCTCAGCAGTTAACTCATCTAATTGCTTAGTGAGCTTGCTATTTGAACAATCTTGATACTCAGCTTTTTCTTGAAGAAAGTGGATATCAATAGATAAGGAAGCAACAGTGTCTTCCAAATCTTCACTTCTCCTCGCTAGCTCTTTGATGTTCTCCAACTACTTGTTAGTCAGTTTAATAACATCAAAGAGAGCTTGGATGAATTCTTCCATAGATAAGGGAATTTCATAATGTACCTTAGCATTAGGAGCTTTTCACTTATTGCACTCAACTTTAGAGTTAGTAATGGATTGATCTCTACCAGATGTAGATGTTGAGCCTTCGCCCCTTCGATTCTCAATGGCATTAAGATAAAGGTTGGAGGAATCAATTGCTTCCTCATCAGACGATAAGGATTCTTCTAAGTCGCTTCAGGTGGCAGCAAGTGCCTCATTCTTCTTATTGAACCTCTTCATGAATTTATCCTTCTTCACCTTAGGACAGTTGGATTGGATATGGCCTTTTTCTCCACATCCAAAGCATTTGATATCTTTGTTATGTTCCTTCTTGGGTCCTTCCTCAACTCCACGATGGTGCTCAGTTGACTTGATTTTACCAAGAAACTTCTTCTTGTTGAACTTCTCATCCTTCTTCTTGAAGTGTTTGAAACGCCTAGTCTGAAGGGCCATTTGCTCATCAAAGTCGCAGCTGGTGGACTCATCAGATGAATTAGCTTTTAGGATAATGGCTTTGCCCTCTCTTTCCTTTCCTTGACTCCTTTTGGAGTCATCCGGATACTTCCTCAAAGACATTTCATGAGTCAGCAAGGTGCCTATCAGCTCATCGTAGCTATATATCTTCAGATCATGAGCATCTTTAATAGCGCTCTTCTTGGAGTCCCACTGTAGAGTAAGAGTGTGTAGAATCTTCTTGACGAGCTCCTCTTTAGTGAACTCCTTTCCTAATCTCTTCAGTTCATTAACGATGTTAATGAACCTGGTATTCATGCTTTGAATACCCTCGCTAGCGCCCATTGAAAACATCTCATACTCCCTCAACATAAGATCGATCTTTGACTCTTTGACCTTATCTGTCCCCTCGGAGGTAATCTCCAACTTTTTCCATATTTCCTGTGCTATCTCGCATCTTGAGACCTTGTTGAACTCAGTAAGATCTAGCATACAGTGTAAGTAGTTAATAGCTATTGCATTCTCCTTGAGAAGCCTCAGATCAACATCATCATAGTCCTTTAGATCTACTAGGACACGAATTCCGTTCCTCACAATAGTGGAAACTCTAGGGCCAAGCTCGATAGTGAGCTAAGCCTACATGCTTTGAGACTGGATGAAGTTTTTCATGTGATTTTTCTAGAATGTGCAATGATTACCATAAAAAAGAGGTGGTTTGGTAATAGACATTCCCTTCACTAAGAGAACTGCTTGGCTTGAGCCAGAACTGTAGTTGTTGTAAGCCATTTATGGATCTTTGACTCAAAGATGATTAGTCAATAAGTTAAGCAACCGCTCTGATACCACTTGTTGGTCTTTATACAACTTGTAAACAACAACAGAGGGGGGTGAATCGAATCTTGGTTACTATTTATGATTTATAAAAAATTATTTTGCCAAGTTAAATTTTTATATTCGTGCTGAGTTAATATAAAAACTTTATAAACTATTCAGCTTCGTTGGCATAGTTTATCTACAATCTCTTGTTGAGTACTCGACTTAGCTGGGATTGGTTTTTCAAGCAAAAACAGTTAATAGAGATAAAATGAGAGCTAAAAGCGAAAGTTTAGAACTTCAACACCTAAATTATATCCTGGTTCGGCCCTAAGCCTACCTCTAGTTCCGGGATACCTTTTCCAAGTTTTAATCCACCAATGCTCGTTCCTTACTTAGGCGGAGCAGCATTTACAGTGGGCAAACACACTTTTACAAAAAGTACCTTCCTATTGAACTACCACTCAACTTAGTTTGGGTACCCTTCCTAAAATGACACTCAAATTTGAATTGAAAATGCGGAATGAATTCAACTTGTAAAATGTTGAATTCTTACAATGTTAAATCTAAGTATTTCTCTCTATTACAAACAAATTTAAAATTTTTTGTTTGCTGATTGCTTGAGTTTGGAATTTCTTGAAGCTGGGAGTAATTTCGTAGAGTTTCATCTCTAAAAGAAATTTGAGGTTATTCACCAAGTTTGAACGTCTGCTTCAGTCTTCTATTTCTAGTTGAAGCTTTGCAAAGTAGCCGTTGCAAATTTTTCGAGGTCACTAATCTTCAATTTCTCATCTCTTCATATCTTTCGAATCTTCCCATTGGAGATAGATTCCAGGATGTTTAGAGATAGAAATTTAAACGTTGAGGCGCGATAAAATTCTATAGACAAAATCTCGTTTATCTTTATGCAATTCAGTTTGAGAGAGGCGCGTGAGAATGCAAAGTGAAATCTTCAGATTGGTTGACATTGCTGAAGTTGGCAGAATCGAGCAGACATTGAGAAACGGCACATGTCAGAAATTCCTTTTATCTTGGACTTTAGTGAGGGAATCTCGACATTTCGTACTAACACCTTTTATCTTGTGAGAACCACTAGAAATCTTCTTAAATTTTAGCGCCTTTTAACCTGAAAAGCAACTAAAGAATATTCTGTCTCTCATAGAAATCGTTAGTAGCACATGTGTCATTTAATTCTCTAAGTGTCAAAGAAATCAGCTTTTAATAAATAAAAGCTAACCCAGCTATGAGTTGATATACTTCTAAACTATGTAGTACTCAGCACAGACTCAGCTTTTCCTAACCTAAGCTGTAACTTAATTAATTACATAGCAAATTGAGTTGTTTTCCCTTAAACAAAACTCAAGTCAGCTTAATTAATTAAGACTATACTTAGCACTCAATTATTTTCACTATCCTAGTCAATTTGCTATTTCCAAAACATTAAAATATTGTGAGGTACTATTAAATTGGGTTCTACAGAAAGATTTGAACCAAGTTAAGTTTTAAAGACGTGTTGAGTCATACGATGTTGAGTGCTTTAAAACCTCCAAATTGCTCAGCTATGCTAGATAGTTTATCTTCAATTCTTTACTGAGTTCCTACTTAGTACAAATTGGTTTTTCAAGCGAAAACGATTTATAATAGAAAGAATGTTGGATGATAAAGATTAGATAGTGAAAGTAAGAATGTCAACACTTGGTTTTACCTAGTTCGGCCCCGAGCCTACCTCCAGTCCCCTATACCTTCTCTGAGCTTAAATCCACTAGTTGATCTTTCCTTACTTAGGCGGAGTAGCCTTTATAGTGGGTAGAACAATTTTATAGAAAGTACCTTGCTTTATAACTACCACTCAACATAGTTTGGGTACCCTTCCCAAAATGTCACTCAAAGATGAATAAGAATTACGAACTGGATTCAACTTATAAACTTTTGAATCCTTACAATGTTAATCTATTGAGTGATTCTCTCTATTACAAACAGATGTGAAAATGGATTCTTTGCTCATTGCTTGAAATGAAATTTCTTGGAAGCTAGAAGGATTTTTGCAACGATTTAGCTCTTAAGAAATTCAAGGTCGTTCACCAAGTTTGAACGTCTGCTACGTTCTTCTATTTATACTTGAAGCTTTGCGAAGTAGCCGTTGCAAACTTTTCAAGCTCACTGATCTTCAATTTCTCTTCTCTTAATATCTTTTGAATCTTCTCGTTGGAGACAGGATCCAGGACGTTTAGAGATAAAAAGTTGAACGTTGAGGCGTGATATAATTCTGTTGATAAAATCTCGTTTGTCTTCAAGCAATTCGGTTTGAGAGATGAGTGCGAGAATGCAATGTGGAATCTTCGGATTGGTTGACATTGCTAACATTGGCACAACAGCGCGGAGTCACTAAGAAACGGCGCATGACAGAGAATTCCTTTTGCCTTGGACTTTTGTGAATAATTCCCGACATTCCGTATTGACACCTTTTGTCTTATGAGGACCACTTGAAATTTTCTTTAATTTCAACTCTTTTTGACCTGAAAAGCATCTAAAGAATATTCTATCTCTCACAGAATGTGTTAAACGCATGTGTGTCATTCAATTCTCAAAGTGTCAAAATAAACTACTTTTAATTAATAAAAGCCGGACTCAACACATGCTGAGTGGATATTTACTTAAACTACGTAATACTCAACATAGCTTAGCTTTTCCTACTCTAAGTCATAACTTAATTAATGACTCAATAAAACTGAGTTATTTTTCCTTAAACAAAACTCAAGTCAGCTTCATTAATTAAGAGTCTACTAAGCACTCAATTAAATTCACTAGCCTATTCAGTTTGCTATTTCCAAAACATTGAAGTGCTGTGAAGTACTGTTAACTTGGATTCTAAAATTATGTTAGCACTAGTAAAAGATGGAACAAATATGAAATTTTTATAGACCATATTTTGTCAATATTGGTAAACGAAAAAAAATGAATCAAATATAGTACATTTAATAATGTCATACAATATGTTGTTGGAAAAAAGGGAAAAGATGTAATTCAAGAAGAACTACTTCTTTTAAAAAGTAAAAATATTTGGACCTATAACTCAAACACCATAAAAGGTAAAATTAGTGTTATATAAACGAGATTTTATGAAGAAAAGTATCATAAATACTACTTATCTTCTTTCTATAATTTATATTCTTAACTTTTTTTTATTTATATTATTACTTATTCGTGTTATTTGATAGAGTTGCAAAGATTCATGTTTTTTAAGCAGATTGGTACATGTGGTAAATCAAAAGCCAAATAAGATCTTGTGATAATTTATGAAGATATTGCTGCTAATACAGCTCAATTAAAGGAAGACTGCATTATACGAGACATAATAAAATATATTTTATCGATCTTTTCTTTTCTCGTGATTAGAAGAATTGTGAAGTTGACATCTGCAAATTTAGAGAAGTACCAATCAAACAAATATTTTTCATTAAGTCAATATCTCTTTCTATTCTTAAAAGACATGTTCATAATATTGGGATGTATTAGCTTAAGGTTATGTCTTGACCATTGCATTTATTAGGAGAAGTAAAATTGCATATGAAAATTATACTCTTTTTCCTTCGCTAAGATTTTGTCTTATTGAGTTTTTCTTGCCAAGGTTTTAACGAGGTAAAATCATATTCTTATGAATAAGGGAAGTAAACATTGCACTATTTTCTTCTACTCAAGAGAGTTGTTCTTCCTTAGTGAGTTTGTTGGTTATTCACTCTTTGTTTTCTTGTCTTTTTTTTCTTCTTAATGTTGGTGTTTTTTGTGAGAATAATCCGTATCTACTACATATTTATAGTTCAATACACGATTGTCTTCTTTAATCATGTAAATGTTGCTGCACAACTCATATTTATTTACAATTAGGTTGGACTTCACCAACCTTTAAAAGATACTTGTTAATCTTTTACTATAAACATCTAGTTTTATCTCTATTCAGCAAGATCACTTTAGATTTGCAATAGAGTTTAATGTCATGTCATATGCAAGTATTTTTATGGCTGTGGACATTTAAAAACGTTTGTTGGGGGTAAGAAAATATATGTTACACATTGTCTTTTGTTTTTAGGTTAAGTCTTGCCAAGGACTTGTTTGTCATGTTGCAGAAACAAGTTTTGTTTGTTTGTTTTTTTGTTATATTTTAAGTCTGGTGTTTTAACTCCGATAGATTGCTTTTAGTTTTTTTCGATGGTTTAAGTCAACTAGTCTGCGAATCATGTCGTAGAATTGTTAGCTAAAGTAGCTAATTCTTTGACATGCTAGGAGACTTCATTCACATTTGATTAGAGTTGTTATTATCTCTTATTTGATTTTGTACTTTATATTCACAAACCTCTCGTTTCACATATCTAAAAACCATGTTTATTTTATTCATAAAAAAAAGAAACTCATGATTTTACACATGAATAAAGAATAATTTGACTATGCTTTCTTAAACTGCTTTTCTAAAATTTTTTATTTTCAAACTTTTACTGCTAGTAACAAATTCGATTTTGAAAAAATCAAGTCACATATTCATAATTAAATAATATTAAAATTAAAAATGTGTTATTAGATGGTAAAACATGTAATTCATTAAAAAAAAAGTTTGGGAGAGTAATTAAGATAACACCTTTAAAGCTAGCTCTGAAATTTGAAGCCTCGCCCCCAAAATTTTCCCATCAAGTTCCCTTCCCCGTTTCTTTGTTCTGATAACCAGCCTTCAGTGGTCAAGTAATAATAAGATAGATTGGCCGCCGCCGCCGCCATGGAGGAGAGGCGAGTTAGGCGGTTTGGGAGGGGACAAAATCGCAGTGTACTTCCCCTACAAACTTCACAATCTCCATCTCGTTATAAATCTAACACCATTTCTTGCTGGTATTGCGATTACAAAATCTCAGCCTTGAATGGTCCCCTTTATTGTTTTGGAAGGAGGCATGCCCGATTTTTAAAAGTTTGGTTTTCGATTGGGGTCGGTTTTACCCTAACCTCTTTGTTAATTGTCACTCTGGTACTGTTCTTTCATCTTTCAATTATTTCTTCCTTCCAATGTTGTGAATTGTACTATGTTTTTTACATTATTTTTTTTTGTTTTTCTCGCTTACAGATTATATTTTGGGAATTAGGTATTACTCTTCATATATTTGGTGAAAGCACAGAGCTAAAAGATGTTCTCAGTTCCTTCTTGTTTGGATTTTCACCGAAGGTTGAAATTTCGAAACTCTGTTTCATATATAATTTTAGACTTAAAAAGACTTTCTAGTAGTATCAACATTATTATATTAAGTTTTATGGTGTTCATTTTAGTCAATGAACTAGTCCATTTAGTTTGACCCAAATGGACTGAATTTGGTAACATTGATACCAGTATACCACTGGATAAAACAGGATAAAAAAACTGGCTATAATACCTACTTGAGTCTCGTGGTATTCATCCCATAAGCAGAATGCAAGAGGTCAATACAATTTGGCCTAAATGGGTAACCGAATGATAACATAGTGCCAATCTGATAATCTTGATAAAAGAACATACTATAAGTCCAAATATATCTTTCTGCCTGTAATTTGGTAATTCTGAATGTATTTATGATCAGATTCTTACTGGCACTTGTTTATTGTTTGGTGTAGGTTTATAATTTGAGGCTATCACTTGCTGATGCTTTTCTTTTATTACTTTCTACTTTGATTTCTGTATCCGTTCATGAATTTGGACATGCTATTGCTGCTGCCAGGTTACATCCTTCTTGCCTTTTTGTATACGTGCTTCTTATTATTTAAAGTAGTTGTTGATATGAGAGATGCATACTCCAGTAATATTTTGATATAAACGAAGTAGCTAACTGCTTACACTTACAATGTTTGGGTGCTTTTGCTGTCTTAATGACCTTTTGGGCTCTTTTTTACCCTGTGGTATCACTGTTAGTATGTTACCAACTTTGGCTGTGTTCTGTTTAATTTGTTATCGATGTGGGCCAAAATCTATGGACTGCACTTATGACATCAAGCTAAATGATTTTTCCCATCAGTTTTATGGCTACACAGGTTTTATCCATTAATTTCGGTTCAAATGGGCATTGAATACCGCCAGACTAGGGATTCCATGGGGTAAAAAAGGGCAAGCACACTGTAGCATAGGTTCCCAAGTGGTCTTTCTAACGTTTGTGCATTCTGGACTTTCTAGTCTGTAATTTTAGTCAGTACTGCAACTTTATATTTATTTAATCATTGTTTTAGCTTATCAACTCTAACTACAGTTTGCTTATGATTCAGTAAAGCAAAGAGAAGACTTTTACTTTATTATACAACCATCTATATTTTGCTCATTAATGTTACTTATTGAGAAAAGATCTGTATGTTGCTGTTCAGAATGGTAAAGGAATTAGCTAGTTTAGAAGTCAGTCGAGAAATTTCTTTTCACATGATTGTACAGCAAAATCAAAACAAATATTTAGTTCTGGCCTTTGGAGTTCAATATTGTATATAACTGTATTGAAAAATTAACATGCACAAATAAAATGTGGAAATTTTTTTTGAACCTCAAACGTTAGACCTGAATTTGCAAAAGGCTAGATTCTCATGGTTGATTCTGTAGGCACCTTTTCATTCAAAAGCAGTGAGGGAATACAGACAGAATACATAGCCATATTTGTAGCAGTTCTTTTTCCTGGTGCTCTTGTATCTTTTAATTCTGAGTTGCTGCAGATTCTACAACCGTTTTCTGCTCTTCGTGTTTACTGTGCTGGAATATGGCACAATGCTGTGGTAAGTTTCCGTGTATTTCCTGTTGCTTTATAATTTTCTAGGTCATGGATTCATAATGGTTGCATATGAGCTTTTGAAAGACACAAGGAACGACCCCTCAACTTGTTGCTGCTTTGTTTTTTTATACATTGCAAAATATGTAACTCTGCTAGAAATATAATCAGTTCACAGATACTATAAAAACTGCAATATTGTGTACACAAATGATGCATTTTAAAAATGTTTAATATCCATCATTTATATTTGATTGCAAAACTAGCAAATACCCAGCCAAATTTAAGAGGTAGTTAAGATATATATATATGTATGTATGTATGTACGCATGCATGTAGGGTAGTTAAGAGATATGTGTGCGTGCGCGCGCGCGCGCGCGCTCTCGTGCGTGCCCCCTTCTCTAAGGCATGTTGAAAAACAATGGGAACTGTTTCAAACTGTTTCATTTGTTTTTTGTTTGTTTGAGAAAATCTTAGAATATGTATTTCTTCTCCCCTCCTCCTCCTCAAAGGTTCCAGTCTCCTTCTCTATGCTCTGATGCATGATGCATGCAAGATGATGCCTCTTTTCTGTTATTTTACAATTTCAAGTTTCTGTTTTCAATGTTCTTTGCTGTGTTATATCCCAGCTTCTTGTCTGTCCTGGAGAGCTTCAATCAGGGGTTACCAACTTCATCACGCGTTTAAGGTGAAAGAAGGGACTTATTGTTGTGTCATGTTTTTTGGGGTTTTCATGTGAAGACTGAAGAGATTCTTTTAAGTGGGTGTCAAATACGATTTTAGCTTTTATTTGTGCTAGTAAAATTATTGAATTTTGTCGTGTATTTGTTGATGACCAGTGATTTATGATTGGTGTTCAATCAATGCCTTCCATGCCGGCGGCGCATTTTATGCATGCAATTAGTGAAGTAATCATGTTTAGAGGTGATGCCTTACACATTTCCATGTGCTACATAATGATTATTGTTTACTTTAAGAAGTAGTCGCTATTATGCCCATCAAATAAATTCTTACCTGTTAATATATTAGGAATTAGTTTAAAGCTAAGACATTTTAAATACTGAAACTTGATGTACGAGGAGATTTTAATGGCATAAACTGGATTTTTTTTGAGTGTTAACAACAGCATCATAGTTCCATGCTTTCGTATTCCTTAGACTTGGGTGATTTGGAAATATAATCTAGGGATACTTAGTCTGTGGTATCTTTTGAGGTCATAATAATGCCCTTTGGAGCTAATGAGTTTGATTTTTGCATTGTTACTTATCTTGTAAGATTTTACAATCAATTGATCTTGAGCTCATGCCATCTGCATATAAATTGACAGCTAAAACCCAAAATACCCGTTACTACTTGAAAACTGAACTTAATCCAGGATCTTAGAAATAATGATGGATCGTGATTGGGTTAATGTCCCAAGTCTATCATTGAGATTAAACATATTTTCTCCAAGAGTAATTCAGGTTAAGATTTTGGATTATCTTTGAAGAATTGTTTCAATTTATGGAGTACTGAACCCCGATTGATTTTTGTCATACTTTTTTGGTTAAAAATTCTCAATTATATTAAACTTTGTTTTTACTAAAATAATGGTACATGAACTCCAAACTTGACATGGTACTCTAACTTATTACTTTTTTTAACATGATGATACATAAAATTCAAAATATAACACAAATGTACACCAACTTATCACTTTACTAACATAATGGTCAAATTACTGTTGACCATGAAAAAATTAAGTAAACTTTGTTATCAAATATGAATGAAGATGGGCTGAAATAGGAAGGTAGTAAATTAGATAAATTATAAAGAGTTGATAATGATTTTTTACTTGTTTTTTGCTTGGTAAAATGTATCTTATCTTTTCCATGGTCAAAAGTAATTTTGACAATTATGTACCATTCATTTAGTTGGTTAAGTGATAAGTTAGTGTACCTTTTTGTCAAGTATTGAAGTTCATGTACTATTTTGTTAGTGAAGGCATGTTGAAAAATCTTAGCCCAGTCTTGTGCCTTCAAATTGAATCGGTGAAGAAACCATATCGGCAAGACTCAAGAGCATAGTTTCCTCCATTGGAGATGATACAGAAGCAACTTTATTGCCCTTTCCTTATTTATTGAAAATATGAAGCTTGCATTCCACGTAACTTTGCCAACCACTTTTGTTGGTTTGGGGTGGTGATTTCGTGCTGAACTTGATATTTCTGGCTTTTTTTTTTGTCAATGTAAACTATTAAATAATTTCCAATGGTTGCTGTGAGTGCGCTGAAGACATGGTTTCCTTTTCATATGCAGACTTATTGCCTTGTGAACTTTTATTTGACTTTTCCCTTACAGTAAAACCACTCCACAGCCCTTCTTGAAGCATCATTTTTAATGATAGGCTTAAAAAGTATTCATTATGCTAGGCTGGTGCATTTACATTGTCTTGAGCTCTTAAAAGCTTATTGTGCATATTTTCCCATCATAAACCATGCTTCTCTGTGAGTTCTGGCAATGTCCTTATGAACTTTTGTTCATAATGTGTCTATCCTAAGAAACCCTGGACTCCTTGTATTTTATAGGGAACGGGCTGATCAATTAATGGTTGCAATTTTGCCCTTGCTTATTGGCACATCCTGCACATAAATCTGGTGTTGTGATTTGTTACGAAGCATTTATGATCACTAGTAGTAAAACTGGATCCATATTTTAGAGTTGTAATTTTATCCTAGTATTTTGTCAAATAAATCTAAGATTTACTACCTTCACGCTTATGAAAAAGATTGTATATCACATATGAATGTTGCAAGAGCATCACTGAGTCTTAATGGCATCACTAGATACTCATAGTGAGTGTTATGAGTTGTGATACTCAGTGCTCGGAGACGGTATCTGGGGACTGGAGGTAGGCTAGGGGCCTAACCAGGGTAAATCTCAGGTGTTGACGTTCTATCTTTAAGCCTTAGCTTTAGCAGTGTTCAACTCATCCATCACATTCTCTCTCAGTTATTTGTTTACTTTTTATCCGATCTGTGCTGAGTAGCCTTCAGCTAAAGATTGAAGATAAACTGTGTCAGCTAAGCTGAGCAGCTTATACGTTTTTATATTGCACTTAGCATGCACACTCGGCATGCATATAAAAACTGAACTAGGCGAATATTTTTGAGAATCCTAAAAGTAACCAAGATAAAGCATAAACCCCCCCTGCTGTTGTTAAGAGCCCGTTTACGGACCAGCAACTTGTAATGTAGTTTCAAAAAGTAATTATAGGATTCTTGTGTATTGCTGCTATCTTATTCAATGCATGAATACCGTGATTCATTGGCTAAAAGGATTGGACTGGAAAAAACACTCTTATTAGGCCAATTGGCCAAATAACCCATTTTTGCAAGTTGAATGGTGAGCTTGTGGATGTTGATAGAAATGAACACAGTGGTCCGTATAAAATTACTGATCTGGCAGTTATCTTATACAATATTCATTACTGTCCAAAAAAGCACTCTAAATGAGGTGAACATTTTTTGATGAATACTTTTACATACCTGCCATTGTCTGCAAACACATCTCTGCTACTTAATGACACTTCTGTTAATTTATAGTTTATAATCCCTTGTGCAAAAAGAACATTCTTTGCATTTAGTTGCAAAACTTTTGGCATGCAATAATGCTGATCCTTTTTGTGATTTGACAGTGTTGTGCAATATGTGGACTGGTGGTATTCCTCTTGCCCCATATTTTGTTTCCCCTCTACGTGCATGGTGAAGGCCTAATGGTACAAAAAATTCGACTTGATATCTTTGGTAAATTTTTCCTTGTGTAATACATATTTTTCACGTGAATAGGTTTTAGAAGTACCTTCAAGGTCGCCTTTATCTGGTTATTTGTCTCCTGGCGATGTAATTGTGTCATTGGATGGTAAAAGAATCCATGATGAACAAGAATGGGGAGGGATGACTGCTCTAATAAATGATAAGGTGCTTCAAAGTTCAAAGCAAGCAAAAGATTATGTACATGGTGGAATGAGTTACTGTGTGTCTAATTCTCTAGTCGAAGAAAGCAAGAAATTTAATTTTGTAGATGATGAATCTGTTTGCCCTGATGATCGTACAGAATTCATACCAGTTAAATGCTTAGACAATGGTATTGGACTTGGTAATCCTAACAAAATAGAGAATAGGCACTGCTTGAATCCCAAGGATGTTGTCAAACTTAAAAAATGTAGTCATACTCATGGATGGGTTACCAAATCAACCAATGGAAGCAACTGTCTTTGTTCCCAGGTAAACTTTCGACTTTCAAATGTTATTACTGTTCAGTGTAATGTTTCGTTATTTTACATCACATTAATTCCAAGTTCATTTTCTTGGGATTTGCTTTCCTAGACTGCTCTCTCGAAAAGCTACATTTTCAAGTTTTCCAAGCTGCTGTCCCGAAAAGCTCCGGAAATTAATAGTAAACTTCATCTAATTAATTAGTATTAAGAGTCAAAAAATTTTGTCCAATTCCAAAATATTTTATCCAATAGCAATCCCAATTTGGTCCATGGTCTATATTGATATAGTAGGTATGCAACTAGTTTGAAATACATGATGTGTAGGAACAGCCATTTTAAGCAAAGTACTAATAGGAAGGCAATGCCCTAACTGTGACTGATAAATTGTTTGACAATATCTATAGGGGGAAACTTGTTTAAGCCCCATTCAGTTTCGTGGCTCAATATGGGCTGAAGTCACGTACTTGAGGCCTTATTCTCCTGACTGCATCCAAGTTGGAATGAGCACTCCTCTGCACTTCAAAGAAAACTGTGGTGGGACATTTGTGTTTGTTGGTGATGTTATCTCCATGGCAAATTCAATTCAGTCTGCTTCGTATCTACCTCGTTGGGAATTTGTTGTCACTGCGTATTTTCCAAAGTTTCTGGAGAAGAATTTGATATGCCTATTTCGTGTTTCCCTTACAATAGCTCTCCTTAACAGCTTGCCGGTAAATCTCTCTCTATTGAATAATTATGTTAGAGTGCATGTGCATGCTGTATTTAGAAGTTTCTCAAGTCAAAATATGTTTGTTCCAAGGAGTTCTACTGATATTCTTGGCTTCACACAATAAATTCTTAGAAAATTGAACCTGGGAGTTTTTGTGTGTGAATAACACTGTATATTATTTCAATAAAAAATCTCAGTAGAGCTCCGAAATTGTTATTTGTAAATGCTACGAATCTCTGGCTTGTATTGCTAGGGAGGAGGCTTAGCTGGGATTGAAATGAATGTTTAGTTGGTTCCTGTGGTTGTTGATGAAACAATTACCTTGCTTTGTGAGACCATTGATCCTGTAGGGTCAGTTTGGGATTGCTTTTCCAAGCTGCTATCATTAAAAGCTACATTTTTGAGCTTTCTTTATAAGTGCAGATTTTGACATGAGAATTCAATAGCAACAAGTACAGGGCATCATGTTTGTCTGATATTCCTTCTTTTGTATTTGTTTGCCACATGGTTGACTCTTTCTTGTGCCTTTGTTAGAATAATATTTTTCTGATAACTGATGAGTTGGTGAAGAAACCTTAATAAACTCGAAACCCATTTTCATGATCAGTTTTCCAACCATTGCTTTTATAAGTTATTATGAGATTACAAATTAATAAGATACTTAAAAATGACTTTGATGTATAAATATGTTATTACACTGTCCGGCTGTAATTTATTTCTCATAATTCTTTCCTTTTTCAAGATATGAGTGAGCCATTATGATTGTGTTATGGTGTTAGCATGTACTTATTAACTTGAAGATAATTCGATAACACATGGGTGGTTTTCTTAAACATTTGGCTATTGCTAACGTGTCCATATCTAGATATTTTTATGTCTCAAAATTGCTTAATCATTGTCTTGGTCGCTAGTGTATCAATTTCTGCTTGGCATACCCTCAGGCTATTTTTATATGACTTTTTAGGGTTTTCAGTTTGGTCATTTTATACGACAGTTTGTGTTTTCTATGCACTCTTGGTAATGGTTTCTCGTATATACCCTTATTTATAAAATGAGAGAAGCTTAGAGTTAATTCATATAATTCATGATCATAATCATAAAGAGAAATTCAGCAAGGGTAAATAAGTCAACTGAATAACCAAATTATTACTTATCAATGACCAGAGGTAATAACTTTGTACCACATGGTTTAAGGTAGAAGTTAATCAGAGGATCATGTTTTGTGGGATGACTTTAGAATTTATAAGATATTCTTTATATTCTCAAGGAGTTTTTTTTGTGAATTAATAGTAATTTACATCGTTTTGGTATTTTATTGGCCGACTCCTTTGATAGTATATATATTAGCTTCACCAGGAAACTTCCTTTTGAACATATTCCCGCCTCTGTTCTTATATGTTACCAATGTAATTGAATTAATTTAGCTTTCAATTCTCTCCTTCAGGTATACTTGTTGGATGGTGAATCTATTTTAGAGGCAGCTCTGCACCACTTCACCTTACTGAACCAAAGGAAAAGGGTGAAGATACTGCAAGCCTGCCTATCTTTGGGAACTCTTACTTGCCTCATTTCCTTTTTTAGGATATTCTTCCTCAATATGTCATAATGGTCAAGTAAGCATATCACTTCTGAAGATATTTTATTAGCTTCATGTTGGTGTTGCAGAGTTTTAACGGATCTAAACTAGTCTTGACCGCCATAGAATGTTTGGGTTTCGTGCCCCATCTGTTCTTTCCTCGTAGTATAGAATCCCTATGAGTAAAATTATGTGCATTTTGCAATTGGCTCTTTTATAAAAATTTTCAACTTATTAAATACATGGTTTTATATTTTGATTAAGAAAATTCCATACGCAAGCTTGCAAGTCCCACTAATTGGCGTATAACATTGCAAAGTATAATATAATACTCTCTGGAGTTCATTGGAAAAACACTTCCAATGTAGGTGTTTTGTAGCTACAGATATGAATTATATTTTCAATCCAGTTTTGTTTAACAGAAAATTACGTCCACCGTCAGTTAAAAGACACTATAATCCACACAATACGTATTGTTAAGGGTCATGTACTCGATGTGTTTTAAATTTTAAAACATTCTCCATCTCATTATTAGGGCATGTTTGATATTGCTTTTCAAGTTATTATCCCAATAAATTACTCTCAAAAGCTTTATATAAATTCATATTTTGGTACTTCATACTATTTAATTAGGATCTGTTTGATTTGTTTTTCCTAAAATAAAATATATTCCTTATAGGAAATGAGCTTTTAAGAAAAACAGCTTGGGAAAACACAACATTTGTTTTACAAGACGGTCAAGGCAGCCGCCTAGGCTGGGTTTTTTGGAACACTGTCTTGATTTTTTATAATCGGACAATCAAGGTGAAAAGTGTTGTCAAGATTCAAGAAATTATCACCCAAAATTAGAAAAGTGTCACCCAAAGCTTAAAAAGGTGATGCTAAAGCCCTGAACAATGTTGTTACATGAATTTTTAATTTTATCATATAAAAATTTGTGTTAGTTAAATTTATTATTATAATTCATTAATAATTATTAAATATATTAAAATACTAAGTCCGAGCCTAAACCTCGATTAATTTCCATCTAGATTCTCGGAAGTTTTAGTCGCCCCTGACCAGCGTCTAGTGTCTTTTATAACACTGTTACACAGCTAAACTGGTACTTAGTATTTTAGATGATGTATCATATTTTAATTATCATTTGTCATATTGAATGAATTCCCCTTTCTTCTATTTCTACCTATTTTATTAAATCAATTTATTTCTCTATATTTAAGGGATTTGTTTCATCTCTCTTCCAAATTTATCCATGATAATAACAATGAATTTATTTTGCTTTTCAAGGGGATTAATACAAAAGGTTAATTTAGTATTTTTAATCATTTCTTAATTCTAGGGAAAAGTTCTAAAAAGAATAATAAAATGCGATGGAGGGAGTCAGATAAAATGATTGTGAAATTGAGAAAATGTTTGGGAAAATCAGGATGAGCCTTGTTAATTTAAGAACAAGACTGGCTGTAATTTTATTTCATCTTTTTCCCAGCAGGCAGATTTAGAAAAGAGAAATACACAAAATACAATATTTGGTATAAATAATTATTTTTTTGTTTATTACTTAATTTAATTATCAAAAGTGTATTATCAAGGTTTTGAATTTACATTTCTGCCACCTTATGATAATATCGTCGGATTTTATAGTTATCTTATACTTATTTCAAAACAACGTAATTTTTTGTATTTTTTCACCATGATTTAATTATACTTTATTTATAGTATTTATAATTAATGTAAACATGTTATATTTATGTGTTTTTATTTATTTTTCGTATTTGAATTTATTTTTAATATAACAAAATCGCATTTTATAGTTATTTTATAGTTACCATATAGTTTACTTATAGATATATTCAATATATCAAAATCGCATTTTATAGTTATCTTATAGTTTATTCAAATTGATGTAATTATGGTATATTTTTGCTATAGTCTACTTGTAATATGTCAAATTGATATAGTTGTGTTATTTTTATTTGTATTTAATTGTGTGTTTAAACTATGTAACAACTATAAAAGAACTATAAAATAAATATGTATCGGTAAAAAAGTTCGGAAAAAGTATAGCATCGTGGATCTTATTTTGAAGGAAAATATAAAGATGAAAGAAATATTCTAAATCGGCATACTGAAAAAATAAACGGTTTGTGAGATAAATAAAAAATAAGAAATTAAATTAAAAAAAAAAGAGGAATGTAAAAATGTAAATAAGAAAAGTTTAGAAGGTAAAACTTCCAAATGAATTATTGGAAACATACTAATTATGTAAATTGTCATTTTAGAAATTGCATGATTAAAAATGTGATTTGGGAGCACTTCTCAATAATACTATGTACAAGTAAATTGCCTTTTTGGGCGTAGTAGTATTATAGCCTGCTTTATTGTCGTTACTGATTTTTATCAAATTGTATGGATCTCACATTCAGGATCTGTTTGGATTGTTGTCCTTAAAATTTCCACTCCTTTTTATAGAATAACTTATTTTGATCTTAGAAGAAAAGATTTCAACTTTTAATAAAAGATTTCAACTTTTGATATTAGTTAATTGGAGTCTGTTTATTGTTGATTTCCAAAAATCAAAATCTAAGTTTATAAGAAGAGTTTGAAAATTGAGCTTCAATTATTACAAGAAAGTTACACTGATACCACAGAAATCTATGTGCAGTAGGATTTAAGGTCCTTCTCACTTGCATATGCATAATGAATTTTCTACCTGGCCAAATTTAGTTGGTCCAAAGGGGCACGTTATAATGTTCATTTTTATTGGAACAAGTGCCCACAGGGCATGGTATAATTGCATATTGAAATATAGTGGAGGGGGTTAGTTGGACACATATTTAGGCTATGCTAATGGATAGTGGATAGATGGACACATGCACATGCACATGCACATGCATATGCATATTGGACTCTGTTAATGGTGTGTTAAACAAAAGGATAAGTTGATTACATTACTTGCAACTAGTTATCCACATTTATAATGGGGTTTATTAATTCCTAACATATAACATGCCAATTGTGTTTTATTGTATGCTGCATTATAAACTTTTTTTCAAAATACTAATTACTAATGAAATCTAATCAAATGCCACGTGTTGAAACTATAGTGTTTAAATATCATTACTTGTATTTCTAGAATTAACTATTTTTTTAAAGACAATTTTGGATCTTTAAATTTTGGCTTGTTGCATTTTTTTTAACAGGAGTTAATGAAAAAAATGAGAGGGAATAACAACTCTAATTAAAGGTGAATAAAGTTCCCCTACTTGTCGAAGAATAAATTGTTCCATTTAACAATTTTGCAGCATAAGTCGCAAATCAAAAAGTAAAGTTAGTGTTAAAATACTAAAGCAACCAGAGTTAAAACACTAAATATAAAAACACTACAAACACATTGTTTTTGTAGCAAGATAAATAGGCCTTTGGCTATGAATTAACTTAAAATAGAAAGATAAACGCTCCAACTCATATTTTCTTAATGATTTCAAAGATCAACAATCATGAGGATACTTGGATTCGTCATAACATCAACAGTACTGCAAATCTGAAACGATATTGGTGAATAAAATAAATCTTGACAACTGCGGTGAAAAATCAACAATTAATTTGTCAAAAGGCTGATGAAGTTCAACCCAGTTGTAGATTAAGATTAATATTGAAGCAGCAAATTCATGACTGAAAAAGACCATTGTGTAGTGGCTTTTAAAATAGCATTAGATGTAGATTATTCTTACATAATACATCGAAATAAAAAATGAAAGAAAAGGAAGAGCAACTCTTTTGAGGAGAATGATGGCCTTGTTGACTTTTTCTCCCTCCCCTACAAACAAACTCAAAAACGAAAGAGCAACTCTCTTCAGGAGAATAATAGATTGCGGTTGGGATTTATATATTACATCTATTGACTAGGGTTTTTCTCCATCCAATTTTGAATTGTTTTTCTATCTTTGTATATAGTATTAAGAATATAAGTACTATGTCAGTTATACATAATATTTTATTTTATTTTCCAATGTTGAACGTGCAACATACTAAGAAGTTATTCTTCGTGTTAACTTTTCCGTCATAATTCCGGTTTCAAAAATTACAGTGAGAGTTACTTTATTAACACAACACTACAATAAACTTAAAACTTAGATGATTTTATTGACATAGATTAATCATATCAACCCTGAACATATTATAAAGTCTGAACTTTAGTGACAAACAATATAATTTTTTTTATTGTCCGTCTAGTTCACATGAGCTTTCCCTGAATATATCCAAATTTGACTTAGATCGCACACTTGGCTATGGTGAGTGAGTCTTCTAGTGGGAACTTTTTACATTCACAAGGCTCAAACAAACAGTGCAATTTTAACCGTAATGGTTGGTGACAAGTTTGAAAAATCTTACATTGCCATTAAGCTTAAAATTTGACTAGAGTTTAATAGTTACATTTTCTTTGTTCATGTTTGAATGAAATTAACCCACAAAAGTCATCTTAAATTTTGAAAATGGGTTTTAACCACTAGGTTTTAATCTAGTGGCCACCACCATTGGAAAATCTAAGAAGTGAGGGGTTATGGTTTCAAAGACACAATTAACAAATTGGCAAAAATGTATCATATTTCTTGATGTCCAAAATACGGTCTCCAGTAAGATTCCGGTCTCCGTGGGGTTTCTCGTACAAAACTAGCCTTGACCGGAGTCTCGACATTAGCACTCCGACGATCAAGTTAGCATATTGGATGCAAGAGAAAGTGAAAGACAAAGAGAATGTATTGAACACAAGATACCTGGATAATGAGGGAAAAATGGGGTTATGTAGGGTTTTAGGGGCTTACGTGGCAGCATGGGCTCTATTGCACCTGCTCCTTTGTTGGTTGGTTGCCTGCCACATGAGATGTGTAACCAATAGGGAAGCAGTAGTACGGCCTAGTGTGGCAGAGCCGCTCTTAGGTTTTGACATGATCGAAGCTTGAGGAAGATGCGCATACGTTGCCCTTTCTATTCCAAGTAAAACTCTCAACGATCGCTGGTAATCCCTGACACAGGCTTACCTCACCATACTTCACTTTGACATGACCAATGGCCTTCCCAAGCTTAGAGAATGAACCCTTTAGAACTATTCCTCAAGGAAAAGGTGATGAGGGTTCAGCGCATTGACATGTGTATTGTTGGCTGTTATTAAGAGTCCTCTCCCCTCAATTTTAGCGAGGCTCTTTAGGACCGAGGGTGGTGGAGCCCACGCGTGTGTGATAAACAGGCAAAATTTGAATTGGCATCTGAAAGGGCGTAACTTTTCATCTTCTGCAGACACTTCGATTCCCGCAACAGTCATGATTATTGGATTTATGGCATTTCAACTCTATATATAGGGCTCAAATCACATCATTTGACTACTTTACAAAAATCTTCTCTTTCTTTGGCGATTTCTGATGAATTTCTTCTAGCAACATTTAGGCATTTTTCGATGAATTTCTTTTCTTCTTTCAAGTTTTCCTTCATAATCCGGCAAGTAATCCTTATCTCTCTCTTTCTTTTTATTCTTTTTGTATTGTGAAATATACAATTGCTTATTCAGATTCGGAGTCCTCCGATTCAAATCCCCTAATCCCGAGAACATGCTGACATTTAGATTTAGAAATGGCCCGCTGCTCTCTATTTGATGCTGAAGCTTCCGCTTCTCATCGCTAAATTTAGGGGAGTCCTTCCTCTTCTACCCATGAATCCTCCTTTGGGCCTAGTTTTCCAATTTCTTCTCCCATGCGTGAGAGATGGGTAGTTGAGGTTCTCATCATTCATGAGGAGGTGGATTGCTAGTGGCCACCCACTATGACGGAGGAAGAAGTGACCGTGGTTGTTGAGGTGATGGCTCCGCTTTTGGGGGTGGAGGTGATGGTCCCTATTGTTGAGGACCAAATAAATCAGCCTCCTTTGGATGATTACACACCTATTTTCTCCTAGTCTATTTTGTTGATCTTTCTCTTTCCCCTCGATCTCGGAGTGGTGGATGTGCTAAGGGAATTCTCCCTCTGCCCAAGGCAGCTTCACCCCAACTCCATGTTGACCCTCTACGTGTTGTTGAGAATCTACGCTGACTAAGGCTTCACTCTTTGGGGGATTATTTTCCACCAATATTTCAAACCACATACGCGCCATAGCGGGGGGTTCATTTACTGGTAGATCATGTCCAACTCCTTCCCAATCCCTGTTAACACGAAGGAGAGTGTTAAGGGGAAATGGTTTTGGATTCGTCCCAACCCTCAACAAATTCGTGATAGAGAGGAAGGCTTATATGTCGAGGGGTAATTTTTCTTCCACACTGAGTGGAACCTTCGTCCGACCGATCCCCTTACGTGGAGGGAGGCCAAGAGATTATCTGCCAAGTGGATGGGGGAAGTGGAAGATCTTAGGGCCATTTGATAAAAAAATTCACTGGAAAGTGGCCACTTACCTCCTTCAGTCACGTACTAAGCCCTTTTGCCAGCGATTAGGCGATTTTTTTTATTATACAAGTTTGACTCCTCATGACGGTACAGTTTTGCACGCTATTCTTTTTCATTTGTTATGTAGGTATGGTTCGCTCCAAATTTCATCCCCATTTGCTTTTATGGATGACCTAAAGAAGGCGCAGAAAGCACCTGGGTAGAGCTTAGCCTCTAGTACCTCCCGTTAGCGAGGCATCCCTGATGTTATTCCTCCACTCCCACTGATGTACCAAGATCCTTGGGCATAACAGATAGTTACGGAGGGTATCATCTAGCCCTCCGAGGTTGGAGTAACTATTGTTGGGGAGCTTAAGTCCGCAACTACAATTGCCACCCCCAACCTAGGGAAGACCTCCGCTAACCAAGGTAAGGGGGTAGCTAACTCCAGGTTAAAGCCTCCTCAAGCGCCACTTCATCCCCAAGGTGCCCATGTCATACATGATAAGGGTCAGAAGAGGAAGCGAGGCAATACTCACCCCGACCAAACAAGGGGCTAGCTACTGATAGCGGCTTTAACGAGGAGCAGCTTGTCAAGTTCACCGAGAGTGACCCTCCCTGGTGAGTCTACTTATAAGTTATTTGCTTTTAATATCATGCTATTCGATTCTCATTGTTTCACCCTCTTTCAGCTATGAAGCCGATCCTATAGAGAGGATGTAAAGCTAATCCACCCTGAGGTTCTAAATGATTTGGCCCACTTCGTAGATCTTCCCTCGGAGCAGGCTAAGTGTAACGTCTTAAGCGCTAGGGAAATTAGCACAACGCTACGAGGGGCCGATGCCATGGTGAGCTAAACACGTTTTGCCTTCTTTTTGTGCCTTCAGCTTTGCTTGCGGGGTTTGAATTTTTATTATCTTTCTTTGTAGCTATTTTCTCTCTCCAACAAAGCTAGTTGGGCCTTGGAGGTCTCACAAGACAATCTTGTGAAGGCCTATGCTATTGCTAACATCTGGGCCCATCTGGAGAAGAGGGCTATTGAGGCGAAACAAGCCCGCGACGTCTTTAAGGCCATGGACCAAACTCCTGCTAAGCTCTGGGAGCTGATGGACTGAAAAGATCGAGAGCTGAAGGGTACCTATGCCCCCTTCAACAATCAAAGGGCGAGTGCAAGGGCCTCCTCCTAAAGATGGTTGCCATGGAGGAGAATAGTGGATCACTATGGCCGAGTCGAGGTGGAGGGGCAACTCTAGGAGGTAAATGAGAGGTTGGAAGCCGTGGCCGCGAGAGCAGGCTGAAAAGGGTATGGAGTTATCTTCATCACCGCTTTTCTCTTCCTTTCCTCCTTTTTGTTTTTTCATCTTCGCTTTCATTAATTTTCAGTTCCTCTTTTATTGCGGAGATGAGTTTCTTACCATCGAATTCTTTCAGCTGGCTGGTGGCATACTTGCAGCGCAATCCCTCCCGCATTCGCTGTTAATATTTTACCTAAGTGTTTGCTATTATGTAAGCCATGGGTCCGGCTTTTGGACTCCACCTTTGAATTTATATAAGTGGTTTTTCTTCATATTGCTTTCTCTGTTGTCAATTTCACGCTATTATTATGCTTTCATCTCTTGCTTGTGATGCTATATTTTCTTTTTCATATTGCTTGAATTTATGTCTTTTATTAATCGTGAATAAAATTGTGTTCGGCTCGGCCTCCCAAAGTAATTGTTTATACACCACTTGCTCATTAATATTGGTTGCCTATATTTTTCCAAGCTTTTCGCTTCGTGTTGAACAAGGCGATCGCTTTAGATAGATGTCACTTGCTGCGGCCTTTTTCGAGAGGAATCTATCTTAATGGAGCCCTTCTTGGGGTCGGATTTAACTGGTGGAATTGGTCGATGGCATTGCCAATAGTGTGTTTGAGCGAGGGCTAGGGAGTCATTATGATTAGGATCGACTTTAGCATTCTAGTGCTTGGGGTGAATATTTTACCATCGCCTGCCTAGGGCTTATGTTAGCTAGAGCCATTGTAGTTACTCTATGGTTAGGAGGATTTATTAGAACTCGCTCATTGCGGACTTATGTTAGCTAGAGCCATTGTAGTTACTCTAGGGTCGAGAGGATTTATTAGAAATCACTTGCCGCAGACCTATTTTAGCTAGAGATTGTAATTACTCTAAGACCAGGAAGATTTATTAGAAATCGCTCACCACAGACTTATGTTAGCTAGAGCCATTGTAGTTACTCTAAGGCCGGGAGGATTTATTAGAAATTGCTCACTATGAACTTATGTTGCACTAGTTAGCATGAAACAATATTAGAACAAAATGCCTTAGATTGGTAAGTGCTGGGCCGAAGCTAAATACATTGGGTTTCTATCACTGCTTGCCAGGGTAAAATTTGCACAAGGATGCAGCGTTCTAGGTATGGGGCAGAATTTTCCCTTTCATGGTGGCTAGCCTATAAGTGTTAAGGCCAATCTTGCGGTTGACCCATAGAGGGCCTTCTCACTTGATGCCAAACTTTCCTTTCCCCTCTCAGGCTTGGGAGTGGGTGGTGTTTTTGAGGACAAGATCACCTTCTAAGAAGGAGTGCGGCTTAACTTTCTTGTCGTGGAGGTTGGCGATCCTTCTCTTGTATTTAGCCATGCGAATGAGAGCACATTCCCTATGCTCCACTACACTATTTGATACTTCTTCAACATGATGGGTGACCCTAGTGCTAGGCGCTCTTAACTCGGCGGGGATCACCAACTCGGTCCCATGTGTTAAGAGAAAAGGTGTCTCTCCATGGCCGTGTGAGGGGTGGTTCAGTAGGCCCAAAGAACATTGTTGAGCTCCTCTAGCCAAAACGATCCTCCATTGTGCACTCTAGCTTTTAATCCATACAGGATGGTTCTGTTTGTTACTTTAGTCATCCCATTTGTCTATGGGTGGGAGACGGTTGAGAAGCAAGCCTAATTTTTAGGTTCTTGTAGTAAGTCTTAAAGGCCTTGCAATTGAATTGAGTGCTATTATCCATGATGATGGTATCGGGTATGCCGTATCTTGATAAGATACTCTTGGCGAAGAATGCGATTATCTGCTTGGGAGCAATTCTTGCTAACGCTTTAGCTTCCACCCACTAGAAGCGGTCCACTATGACCAACACCCATCACTTTTTCCCCAACGTTGGTGGTAGCTAGCCAATGAAGTCCACTCCCCAAGTGCTGAATGGCCAAGCGGATTGAATGATAGTCCGGGGCATGGGGGGAGCGCTGTTGTTATTCGAATATGCTTGGCAATACTTGCATGCTTGGACTAGCTTTTTTGTATCCAATTCTATGGTGGGCTAATAAAATCCCATCAGCTCCGCTTTCCGAACCATGGTATCCTTCTTCTCATGGGCACCGTATGGCCCATCATGAATTTTGCGCAACACGTAGTCCACGTTGATCTTATCGGTGCATCGCAGCCATGGGTGCCTACAAATTTCGTGTACAACACATCCCCGATAATGGCATAGCGAAAGGACTCTCGCACCACTTTTTGTACCTTGAGCTCGCTCTCTGTCATCTTTCTATCTTTGAGGTACACTTGAATATCGATGTACCATTCATCCTCCTCTTCCTTGGTGAGCAACTCCAACCTTTGAGGCAACGGCTTAGGGATGAGCTGAATAGGACAAGACAGTGTTAATCCATCTTAACTGGATGCTACATTGGCCAACCTATCCGCTTCGGCATTGAACGCTTGACAGATATGTGTGAATGCTATTTTGGTACCGGCTCCTCAGACCTTCTCCAACAGGTGCCTAGCTCGATCCAAATACTCCTTCATTAGGGAGTCCTTGGCTTGGTACTCCCCCTCGAATTACTTAATGAGAAATCGAGAGTCACTATACATATGCACTTCTTGTGGTTCAATTGCTTCCAAGATATGTAGGTCAAGGATGAGCGCTTTGTATACGAAGACGTTATTCAAGGTTGGGAAAATGAGCCTGGCCACCTTCCGTATCTCTATACCCTTCGGCTCCTTCATGTAAATACCTATGTTGGCTCCTTCATAGTTCGAGCTTCCATCAATATAAATCTTCCATTTTGCTGTGGGCTCTCCATGCTTAGGGGTGGGTGGTACCTCTTGTAGAAATTTAGCGTTCAAAGTAAAGGTCAAATTCAAAAAGTTTGATTGACCATTTAGCGAGGCGGTCAGAGGTGTCAAGCCATTGTAAGGTTTTCTTTAAAGGGGTGTCGATGCGGACTATGATGGTGTGGTTTCGAAAGTAGTGGCACCATCGCTGGGAGGCGATAACTACAGTGTATGCTAACTTTTCTAGCCAGTTGTACCTTGTTTTGGCATCCCTTAGCACCTTGCTATTGTAATAGATGGAAACAGCTTGCTTCCCTCTTCGCGGATAAGAAAAATCCCATAGATTCATCTACTGCACTCAAATACAAGTATAAGGTCTCTCCCGGAACGGGCCTATGATAAGTGTGTAATTACACTTATTATCACATTAATTTATACATTAAACACTATATAGTTTTAGTCATTTTATACTTCATATAAAAGATTTCATGTGGTATGTAGTTATTTTTGATGCAAATGTAGATACTAGGTAAATCTTGGGAGTAAAATGATCTAAAGTGGAATTCTATGAAAAAAGAGTAAAAAAGGTGCAAAAAGATGCGTGGAACTTAAAGATTTGGCTTAGGATCGAAGCTGTCAAAGATCGGTGAAATTACAAGAAGATTTCTAAGTAAAACTCAATTCACGATCACGACTCGTTTACTTCAAAAACAGAAGTCTGCCAATCAAAGATTCACGGTCGCGACATGTGTATCATGGTCACGACTTGGACGGTTTTCTAGTATTATCATCTTAACTAACAACCGCCAGATAAGCATGATTAACTGCCATCAACTACCAATGAACAGACACCTATTAGGAGTCAACCAATCATGAAAAGGTGCTTATCCATTATGGATTATATTAAAGCTTCTCAAACAATCACGATGAAGAGATGTAATCTTTCACCAATGGACACAACCCTTTGTTTGGATAGACACAACCCTTCGAACTCTATAAATAGGGCTCCAATCCATCACAATTTCGTGGCATTGGATGTGTGCAGCATTAGAGTGAAAATAAAGAGTTACATATAGTGTGTGTAGATAGATTCGCTACATTCTTAAGTGTTAGCGAGAAAATGTTTAAGTGATTCGAATCCTTGTTTCGATCACTAGATTTCTCTATTTTCTAGAGTGATTGTTGTATAAGTGTACTTGCAAATCACTTATCAATAAAAGTTTTCGTTCTTCAATATTCATTTGTTCGATATTTGCAAAGAATAGCATCCTAGAGGAGGTTCTGTATGGGCAGAGACCAAATTCAAAGCAGACGCAGGAATTGCAGGAATTGACAACTCCCATCAACGAGTGGATACGGTTTGATCAATTTTAGCTTTTACTTGCATACCTTACAACTTTGCTTTGCTTTCTACTTATACTTTCTATTTCGAAGTTTATGATATGTCTATATGTCATAATGCGTATTTCATGCTAAGTCTTTTATGTTAATCAAGTTATATGCGTTGGAGTTAATTTTAAGAGTAGTTTCAAGGTTAACAATATTGTGTATAATCACTAGATCTGTGATATAACTCTGTTTAGTGAGCCAACATTTTTGGAATGGTAACTTGCTAAATGTGGCTATGTGAGAGCGACCCGTACTAAGCATAGTATTGATGTTGTCCAGGTTTTCATAATTGTCTTATTTCGTTTGTGCTAGGTTTAGAAAAGTTATTTCATGTGTTGCTCTACGTTGAATCATTGAACATCTGAGTGTTTTGAACCGAGTCTGTTAGATTAGTTTAGTGAATCGTAACATCTTTGTTGAACTTGCATGTTTTCTCTGCTATACTTGTTCATAGTGAAGATTCTATATATTTAGATTCTCTAATCTTCCACATCTATATGTACTCAACTTTTCATTCTAATCTTCCTATCCAAAAATCTCAAATCTATTTTTATTTTCTTTTACTTTGTCTTTCCTTGTTGATCCTTAGAC
>CATIWQ010152632.1:0-24452 GCA_949673415.1 Euphorbia schlechtendalii
GGATTTTGTACCAGCTCGCGCGTTCGATGATGACGGCTTTTACGGGATTTTATCCTTGAATCACACATTTTCGAGTATCCTAACGTATCCGAATTGGAATCCTCCTCGTTACTAATAAAATTATTTAATTTAATTTAGAAATTATTTAACTAAATAAAAAAATATAAAAAAATATAAAATTAAAATATAAAATAAAAAAAATGGAAGGAGACGTAATCCCGATCGCGGGAGAGCCTCGCGCGGAGGCAGCCTCGCAAGGAGGTAGCCTCGCGCGAGGCCCCGCGAGGCAGCCTCGCGCATGGCAGCCTCGCGCAAGGCTGCGCGGGGCTGTGCGAGGCTGCATGAGGTAGCCCACGCTCCCCGTGAGGGTCCTAAGGGACCCTCACGGGGCCTGCCAGCGAGGGTCCTAAGGGCCCCTCGTGAGGCTTGCCCGCAAGGGTCCTAAGAAACCCTCGCGGGGCCTGCCCGCGAGGGTCCTAAGGAACCCTCGCGGGGCCTACCCGCGAGGGTCCTATAGAACCCTCACGGGGCCTGCCCATGAGGGTTTTTTGGAACCCTCGCGGGGCCTCCCCGCGAGGGTCCTAAGCGACCCTCGCGAGGCCTCCCCGCAAGGATCCTAGGCGACCCTCGCGGGGCTTCCCGCGAGGGTTCTATGATACCCTCGTGGACGTGTGAGCGAGCCTCGCGAAGAGTTCCACGAGGCCTCGCGATGAGCTCCACGAGGCCTTTTCTCCGGCGAGGCCCCTCACCGGAAAAACTTTCTTTTTTTGGATTTTTTCAGGATTTTCCTATAAATAGTAGGATCATTTTCGATAAACAGAGCCGGAAATTATGAGATAAAAATATAGCTTTAGAACGACCTTTGCTTCCAAGAATTATAACAAACAATTTTTGGACTTTTTTACTGACTTTATACTACAACTTTTTTACCTAAACTCAAAGGACGAGGAGGACTTCTAAACGACCGATCGAATTCTTCGACGTGGATTCGTTATGTAATGGTAAGCCTCTGAGTTCCTAGAACTGCAATTCCATGTTTTCAGTGTTTAATTTCTTCTTCTGAACTCTCCTGTAAACCTAGGATTTTTATTTTAACTGTTGTAATTCTTCTTCATCTCTTTCTTTATCATAAGAAGATGTATGTCAGAACACCCCCACGAAGGGAATAAAACATATTCCCGGATAATAGACCACACTTTTTACCATGCGAGCAATTTCATTAATTAAAATGAGCAACCAATGTGCTAATAAAATGAATAGTTTTATTTAAATAAACAATATCGCGATTTATTTTTCTTAAGGCCACGCGGGCCTCACTAAATCCAAAATCGAACATACGTGTTATCCCCTGTACTAACCTTTATGGATGTAGGTAGATTAGGATTAGATGTATGTTTAGGATTTTATTTTCCTTCAGGTATCGTAATTTCATTTTTCGGGAAATGTAATTAATAGGTTAATGGGCGGTTGCATCCCCCGATTTTTGAAGCCTTGTAATTTTATTTTCCGCTTTTACTTTCCGTATTTACTTACAATTTTGTGGATGGTTTATTTTTTCACTTTGTGAATGATTTATTATTTTGCAATACGTGAACCATGCATATAAACTCATAAACGACCTAAATGCGAATATGCATAATTAAAAGAAAATGGTTTTCTGTAGATGTAATTTAATGTGATCCAATAAGAAATAAGCAACCTATCCCGGACCCAAATCTCTGTGTCTTGGTGGGCCGTCCCCTAGACGTTAAGCCTCACAGAACTCTAATTCCTGGAAAGAGCTAATCTAGGTGGCGACTCCACACTAAGAGATAGTGGATTTGGGTTCGAACCGATCTTAAACATTTTTTATTTTTTTTCTCTTTCAAACCTTTTTCTACCGAGTCTCGGACCCGGTGCCTTTTATTCTTCTTTTTCCAAACACCCCGGTGGACCGCGCCTCTCATCCCGTGCACTCTCGGCCCACTGCACCGTGTCGCCCGCTCACACAATGCAAGAGTAATCAAGCAGCAACACCTCAGTTCCTTCTTGAGAATGGAGGGTCCTGCTATCACCAGCCTCATTAGAGCTTTCTACACCCATCTATACATGAGTGAAGGCTTTCATGTTGTTCTATTGATGGACTTTAAGGGTAAATCAACCTTGATTTGTTCCTGGCTGATTGGGAGCATTTTGAATATGCCTAATTCAAGCACTCAGCTACATAGATCTGGTGATGATGATGCTATAATCATTCCTAAAGATTGGGAGCTCCCAGCAAACTGTCTCAATGGAGATTATTGCCAGCGGGATGTCATGGATTGTAAGGATGTGCCATGAGCTGGTGGTGAAGTTGTTATTACCCAAGACTGGCTCGCTAACTAGCTGCACATATTTCAAGCGTTGTGTGGTCTACCATATGGTAGAGGGTAAAAAGCTGAATTGGCCAGTGGTGATTCTTCACCACTTGACAAAGCTGACTACCATCTGTCACTATGGTTACCTCATAACCGAGATTATGAGGGCAATGCAAGTCGATGTGGCTCAGTTTCTGGGGAAGTCTGGTGAGACAGTCTTCCGGTGAGGAAGAAGTTTGAAATGTCACACTTTAGCAAGCTGACTCATAACCAGGTGCGTGCTAGGTACACCAAAGCTCAGCAGAAGTGAATGCTAAAATGTGTACCGATAGTAGTGCCTGCGGATATCAGCAAGGAGGAAGAAAATCTGTTTATGGTAGACTTTGAAGAGAGCGATAACTCTGATAAGATTCCTATCTCCAACATCTTGGAGAATGTCATCCCCACGTCCTCCTTATAACAGAAGGTTGTTTCCTCCAAAGCCAAGGGGAAGAGTCCACCCAAGACCAATGATGCTCCTGCTTAGCATCAAAGAAGGAAAATGCAAGCCAACACCTGCACCCAAAGAGAGGCGAAGGCTAATCTGTAAGCTGAGCAACAAGCTGAGAAAAAGGAAGAAGAGGCTGAGGCTAATGAGTCTGTAAGCTGAGCAACAATAGTTCTTGTACCTTCTATTCCACTCAACCCAATTTCTTCCACTATACATATCTCTCAACCTACCTTTTCTATAAATCCATATTCAACCCCATTAACCCCTCTAGTTAAGGAAGTTCCCAATGTTAAGAACTACGCTCAGCAGGGAAATGCAAGAGGTCAGTCTGGTGAGGTAAATTTTATAGCCAATGACGCTCTTGAACCTAGAAGTAAGCTAGCAATGGCTAATACATCCTTCTTGGCTCAGATCCGTGAGTTAACACGGAAGCAATTCCCTGCTCTCAGGATTAATGTTGAGTTAGATAGAGTAGTAGGCAACATACTACTAGCTCAAGATTTGAATGACTTGTCATCCAGGCCCAAGGAAAAATTGCTTGAATTCAAACAGCACACAAGTGTGACTAGTGACTCTCTATACTTTGAGTAATTTTAGAGGATCTAAGGTAGCTTGTTGGTTATTTGAAATCACTTGGCAAAAGAGAGTGCCAAGAACCTAGTTGATAGGATGGTACTAATCCTTAATGGGTTAATGGACTCTATAGCCTAGCTTGGGGAAATTGTTACTTCTATCCCCACGTCTACTGTAATGGTAAATGATAATGCAGGAAAGATAAAGGGTAGCATGGATGCTACTACTGAGAAGCTGAGTCTCTTGAGTACCAACATGGATACTCAAGTGAAACAGATCCATGAGCTCGGAAAGGAGCAAGCCAAAATAAAGAGGCTAACCGATCGCAAAATCATGGATGTCCTCAAAGAGATAGAAACTAACAAGACGTGGGCTACAGTATCGCGAAATTGGTAGAAGCTGAGTCAAAGTTCTTACTAGTCCATGATAATAAACAAGATGAGGTACTAAAGCTGTTCAAGGATATATCAAAGAAGCTGGACAAGGCCCTTGTCATGAATCTTAATCCTCTCCACAATAAGATGGTTACCATTTAGCAAGAGGTTAACAAGCACAACATGGAGAAACTCTCTACATCGTAGAAATTCCATTTTAAATGAATGGGATAGATTTTTCCAGACATGCATGCGCCAAGCTTGCCTTTAAGAGATCCCCTCTACCCTGAGACCAGAATGACCATGCACTCTAAGCTTAATGTCATAAAATCCAAAATGTAAGAATTGCAGAAGAAAATGGAATCTTTGTTCAAGATGGGAGAATTGGACGGAAAAGATATCGATTACACTTCAAGGTGTATCGCATCCATTGGTCCCAAAATCCTTGATATTGAATCTCAGCTGAAGATTGCACTGACAGCAATGGACTTCTGAGTCCTTCTTCAATGTTTTTAACAGTTTGTGAGTTAAGGGTTTGACTAGATAGCTCATATCTCAAGATGCCATCATCTTCTTCTCAATAAGCTAAATAACTAAGATTTCCTCTCATCCAAGGGCAAGGAGCAACTAGAGCAAGAGATATCCCCATAGATAATTGGCCAGCAAGAGAGTTTCCAAGCTGCTCTCGATGTCTTTAATGTCTTTCTTGAACAAATCATGCAAGGTCAGATAGTAAAGGGGGAGAAAGGAGCTGAAGATGCGCTCTAAACGGTAAATCTCAACAAGGGATCTCTTCCAAAGCATTCTCATCTACTTCATCCTTCTCACCAGTAGCATAAGACTAATCAAGATAAGACTATTGGCTCTTCCTCTTTAGCGCACAAGATATAGTCTAGTCCATGTTCAGTGTAGTTTAAAACTTGTAATAGGGCTTAGCTTGTAATCTTAGCTCAGGATATACATTATATACTGACTAAGTCAACTTTTGTTATATTAATAAAAATTACAAGTTCTTACCTCAAGTGATAAGTGTATAATTACACTTATTATCATGATATTTCTACATATAAATTGATATAGTTTTAAGTCATTTTATACTTCATATAAAAGATTTCATGTGGCATGTAGTTGTTTTTTATGCAAGTGTAGAAACTAGGAGAATCTTGGAAGTGCAATGATCAAAGATGGAATTCTATGTAAAAAGAGTGAAAAAGGTGCAAAAAGATGCGTAGAACACAAGGATTTGGCTTAGGATTGAATTTGTCTAAGGTTGGGAAAGTTGTAAGAAGAATTCTGAAGAAAACCACAATTCATGGTAGTGACACCCATTCACGATCGTGACTTATTATTCTTCAAAGTAGAAAGTTACCAACCTATGTTCATGATCGTGACATGTGATTCGCGATTGTGACTTGTTACTGTTATTGGTCAACTCTTCTCAACTACCAACCGTCGGATAAAAACAATCAACCACCACCAACCGCAATCAACTACCAGATGAAAAGACACCTCTTGGAAGTCAACCAATCATGAAAAGGTGCCTTTCCATTATGGATAAAGATAAGACTTTGCAACCAATCATGCAACTCTTCACCAATGGACACGACTCTTCATTTGGATAGACACAACCCTTCACACTCTATAAATAGGGTTCAAAACAAATCAATTTCATGGATGGCATGTGGTGCATGATGTGTGGCATTGAATGATAGTATGTGTGTAGATAGAGAGTTAATATATCTAGATTTCGCTACGTTCAAAGTCTTAGCAAGAAAAATGTATAAGTGATTCGATTCCTATTTCACTCACTATATTTCTACACAAATTCAAGTGTTTTTTGTATGAGTGTAATTGCAAAGCACTTATCAATAAAAGTTTTCATTCTTCAACATTCTTTTAATAAAAATTCACAAAGAATAGCATTCTAGTGAAGGTTCTATACTAGTCGAGACCGAATTCAAAGTAGACATAGCAATTGTGGGAATTGATAACTCCCATTAGAGAATCGATATGGTTTGATCAACTTTAGCTTTCACTTGCATACCTTACAACTTCACTTTGTTTTCTACTTATACTTTTTCTTTCGAAGTTTATGATATGTCTATGTGTCATAACGAGTATTTCATCTTGCGTCATTTATATTAATCAAGTTATATGCTTTCGAGTTAACTTTAAGAGTGATTTCAGGGTTAACAAGATTGTGTATAGTCACTGGATCTATGATTATGACGCTGTTTAGTAACCCAACATTTTTAGAGTGGTAACTTGCTAAATATGGCTATGTGAGAGCGACCTGTACTAATCATAGTATTATAGTTATCCAGGTTCTTATAAGTGTCATAATTCGTTTACCCTAGATTTAGAAAAGTCATCTCATGTGTTTCTCTACGATGAATTATTGAATATTAGGGCATCTAGAACCTTATTTGTTGAAGTTATTTAGTGTACGAAATATTCTTGATGATTTTGCATGTTTTTCTCTGTTAAACTTGTTCTTAGGGAATATCTTTATATTTTACATCTTTTCTAGTCTGTTTGTACATCTATCTATTCAACGGTTTATCATCCAAATACTCCAATCAAATTACCTATTTTTGTTTACCCCGTAACTCTAGTTCATCTTTAGAACCAAATCCCTTCCCTGTGGGATCGATATTTTTAAAACTACATCGAAACTATATACTTGCAGTGGTCACCATTTTTCTATTTTGAAAAGCGATATTGATAACACCTGTTCGTATTTTGAACTCTTATCTTATCGGTAGAGAAGTGGGGAACAATGTTTTTGGCATCATTACAGAATATAAACCCTCAAAATTAGTATTGCAATCATCAAGTTAAGATCTTCTTAACTTTTTTATACTGAGTATGTTTCTTTTGTGTATCTAATGATGTTATGCAAGAAGTTATACAAGAGACCAAACCTTTTGAAGATAAGCTGATGTAAGATGAAGTCCCAAAATAAAGAAGAAATCCACTTAGTATGAGGGAGCTGAGCCTTGTAGAAGACTCACTCAGTATGGGGGAGCTCAAGCTGACTAAGGGAAGTCACTCAACACAAGGGAGTTTACACTACTTTCAGGTATTCTGATATCTCTAAACTATTTATTCAATTAACTTCTTCTACTAACTTTTTTGCTATCTATCTAAAATGAGGGAGATTGTAGAACCCAAGTTAATAGTAACACATAGTATTTAATAGTTTTGGAAATAGCAAACTATCTAGGATGGTGAAATTAATTGAGTACTAAGTATACTCTTAATTGATAAAGCTGACTTGAGTTTCTTTAAGGGAAAACAACTTAATTTTGCTGAGTAATTAATTAAGTTATATCTTAGAGTAGGAAAAGCTGAGTCTCTGCTGAGTACTATGTAGTTTAGTGTTATTTCACTTAGCTCGTACTAAGTCTTGCTTTTCGTTAATTAAAAGCACTCTATTTGACACATAGAGACTTTATAACACATGTGCTACTAACATCGGTTATGAATGAACGAAATATTCCTAAGTTGCTTTTTAGGAGAAAAAGCATAGAAATTAATGAAGATTCCAGTGGTCCTCACAACACAAAAAGTGTCAGTACGGAATGTCAAGGTTTCCTCACTATAGTTCAAGTAAAGGGAATTCTCTGTCATGCGCCGCATCTCAAGTGTCTCTACGCGACTCTGTCAATGTTAGCAAGATCAACCACTTGGAAGACTCCATGTTGCATTCTCACGCACCTCTCTTGGAACTAGATTGCTTGAAGACAAACAAGAAATTTTCAATGGAATATTATAATGCCTCAATGTTTAAATTTCTATCTCTAAACATCCTAGAATCTGTCTCCAACAGGGAAGAAGATTTGAAGAGATGAGAAATTGAAGACCAGCAACCTTGAAAAGTTTGCAATTGCTACTTCGTAGAGCTTCAAAGTATAAATAGAAGACTAGAGTAGACGTTCAAACTTGGTGAATCACCTCGAATTTTTTCATAAGAGCTAAAACACTGCACAATTTACTCTAGCTTTCAAAGAAATTCCATCACAAGAAATCATCAAACATCAAATTTCATATATGTTTGTAATAGAGAGATTTACTTAGATTAACGTTGTAAGGATTCAACATATCTATAAGTTGAATTCATTTTGCGTTTCCATTTTAATCTGAGTGTCAGTTTGAGAAATTCACCCGAACTGAGCTGAGCGGTAGTTAGAAAGGAGGGTACATTCTATAATCTTGTCTACCTATTGTAAAGGCTTATCCGCCTATTGAAGGAACGAATCACTAGTGAATTAAAGCTCGGAGATGGTATCCGGTGTCTAGAGGTAGGAAAGGGGCCGAACCAGGATAAATCTCAGGTGTTGACATTTTATCTTTAAGCTTTAGCTTTAGTAGTGATCAGCTCATTCATCTCATTCTCTCTCGGTTACTTATTTGCTTATTATCCAATCTATGCTAAGTAGCCTTAATCAGCTAAAGATTGATCATAAACTATGCCAGCAAAGCTGAGCAGTTTATACGTTTTTATATTGCATTCAGCACCCACACTTAGCATGCGTATAAAAACTGAACTTGGTGAATATCTTTGAAAATATTAAAAGTAACCAAGATTAAGCATTCACACCCCTTCTACCTTTGTTAAGAGCCCGTTTATAGACCAACACTTTTATTCTCGGTATAGACCTCATCTATAAGATCTTAATTTAGTCTGGTAAAGATGCAAAGTGTGTGACCTCATAGGATCCTGAAGTATGGAGCGTGTAGAGGTTAACCTAAATTGGCTTCACATCTTTGAACCTTTAGGTTCAGTATTCCAAACTAATATGGAACTCTATAACTCTAGACAATCAAATGGACTTTCTAGAATAGGCGTATGTTCCCCCAATTCTCGAAAAGTCACGTGCTTGTGACTTGATCTGGTTCTACAATAGTAACTAGTATAATACACTCCTTCCATCAGGTTATGTACCATTTAGTTTATTGAGATCGTATTAAGTGTTAGATCATTTAGTAACTGTAGCTATCCTGAAATTAAACTTGTTCACTAAGAACACCACTCACTATAATGTATCGAGATTGACTAGAAAACTGTTCTATCAATCTCATACTCTGATCAAAAGTTTATGAGTGTATCACTTCAACAAGAGGCTGTAAGGTACATCTCCCATTATATCACTATATTAAGAGCGATGGATCCCATCTTGACTACTCCGCATACCAACAAGTGATCAATAATCACCCGTATCATCCAGATCACCAAGGTATGAATAAGTATGACCCAAAGTATGGAATATCCCACACAAGGTAACTAGTATCTCAAGTTTGAGAATACTTTTACTACTACTGAAGTAAGACATGACACCAACAAATGGATATAATTATTTCCGAATGTCTATCTTATAGCGGTCTCCACTGTATTACCCGAATACATTCATATGTTAACTCAAGGTACCACCTTCAACTCGTGAGATCAGTTGCTTGGATCAAATTTAAGGAGTAAGCCTACACATGCTAGTCAGTCCACTTCATTAATGTCCAGTCTCACTGAAACTATGACTAAGGACCTTTAGACTGTTCATAGTAACATGTGTGTGCAATTCTCACACCACATAGCACTCACTACGTCCTCGCACTTTCATGCTATGAAATAATCATAGACTTTGTCTTATCAATGAACATATACATAAAGAGAATAGCATATATATAATACTAGGGAGATACAATTCAAAAATAATCAATGATATATCACAAAGGTGCATTATTATTGAAAATAATAGTTTGAAACTTTTTATACATTATAAACTAATAAAGACATATCCCCCTAATTTCCTCTAGGGCATACATCATGTCTAATAGTATCACCTTACAGTTGAAGAAGCTTTAAAAGGAAGAGCTTGCTGGAGAGAGAAACTACTTATTGTTTGCCACTTTTTAACGGATAAGTTTAATAGTTTGTTCACAAGATTCGGCTATATATCAATGGTGCCAAAAACTTGTTCATGAAAAATATAGGTGTTGTCAATACCTCTTATCAAATAGAAAAATGATGATAACTGCAAGTATACAGTTGCAATGTAGTTTTAAAAGATATCGATCCCACAGGGAAGGACTAGTTCTAAAGATTGAAAAGGGAGATAAAATAAAGAAAATAAAATATATTAAAATAAAGGTTAGGAAAGAAGGGTTAGAATGAAAAATGAGTAAATATAGGTATAAAAGATTAGAGAACCTAAATATATAGATTTTCCCTACGAAACAAGGATAGCAGAGAAAGCATGCAAGTTCAACAAAGATGTTATGATTCACTAAACTAACCTAACAGACTCGGTTCTAAATACCCAGATGTTCAATTATTCACTGTAGAGCTACACATGAAATGACTTTGCTAAACCTAGCGCAAATGAATTAAGACAATTATATAAACCTGGACAACGTCAATACTATGCTTAGTACGAGTCGCTCTCACATAGCCACATTTAGCAAGTTACCATTCAAAAAATTTTGGCTCACTAAACAACATTATATCACAGATCCAATGATTATACATGATATTGTTAACCCCGAAATTACTCTTAAAATTAACTCTAACGCATATAACTTAATTAACATAAAAGACTTAACACGAAATACGCATTATAATACATAGACATATCATAAACTTCGAAATAGAAAGTATAAGTAGAAAGCAAGGCAAAGTTGTAAGGTATGCAAGTGAAAGCTAAAGTTGATCAAATCGTATCCACTCTTTAATGGGAGTCTTCAATTCCCGCAATTCTTGTGTCTGCTTTGAATTCGGTCTCGGCCCTTACAGAACCTTTGCTAGGATGCAATTCTTTGCGAATATCGAACAAACGAATATTGAAGAATGAAAAATTTTATCGATAAGTTATTTGCAAGTACACTTATACAACAATCGCTCAAGAATATAGAGAAATCTAGTTATTGAAACAAGGATTCGAATCACTTAAACATTTTCTCACTAACACTTATGAACGTAGCGAAACTAGATATTTATTCTCTATCTATACACTATGCACTATCTTTCACCCCTTTCTTCTGCACAAAATTAGTGAGGTTTGGAGCCCTATTTATAGAGTTCGAAGGGCTGCATCTATCCAAATGAATAGTCATGTCCATTAGTGAATGATTGCATCTCTTCATTGTGATTGGTTGAGAAGCTTTGATTCAATCGACAATGGATAGGTACCTTTTCAAAATTGGTTGACTTCTGATAAGTGTCTTTTCATTGGTAGTTGATGGCGGTTGATCATGCTTATCTGGCGGTTTGTAGTTAAGAAGATAAAACCAGAAAACCGTCCAAGTCGTGACCGTGATATATATGTCGCGACCAAGAATCTTTGATTGGCAAACTTCTATTTCTGAAGTGTACAAGTCACGATCGCGAATTATTATCTCGACCGTGAATTGAGATTTTCTTCAGAATTCTCCTTGCAACTTCATCGATCTTTGACAGCTTCGATCCTAAGCCAAATCTTTAAGTTCCACGCATCTTTTTGCACCTTTTTCACTCTTTTTTCATAAAATTCCATTTTAGATCATTTTACTCCCAAGATTTTCCTAATATCTGCATTTGCATAAAAAACAACTATATACCATGTGAAATCTTTTATATAAAGTATAAAAATGACTTAATTCATAGTGTTTAATGTGTAAAATTAATATGATATTAAGTGTAATTATACACTTATCACTTGCAATCTTTGAACTCTTAAGCAAATTTCACAAAAGAACCCTAATTCCTTTTCTCTCAATCTTTTTTCTACAAAAAACAAACATCAAGAAACCCCTAGTTTTTCAAAACAATTCTAAGAGGAATATGTATGTGCATATTGATGGCACTATGGAGAAAGTAATTTTTCCTTAAGGAACAAGGTTCACCAAGATCAACTAGGCTGAAGGTCTAGATTTTAGACCCATTTTTAGGTTGATTATGATGGCCTGTTGAAGAACAAGACCAAGCACAAGGTTATCAGGTAACAGAATCTTAGCCAATTCTTCTCCTAGAAGGACCATCAATCAAGGAGTTGATCTAGAAGTTCTATTCCTTCTCTTCAGGGATATAATAACATGTAATGGTAGAGATTGATAAAACCTCTTATCTTATCTATGCAAAGCTGATAGGTAGTATTCTGAATATGCCATTGAAGGGTACTAAGCTAAAGAGAAAGGGAGATGAAGAGCTTATGACCACGTTGGAAGATTGGGAATTGCCGAGTGGTTATGGGTTTAAGGAGATTGCATTATCAAGCATGAGTTGGATGGCCAAGGCATGCAATGAGTTATTAATCAAGGTGCTGCTACCCAATCCCAAGGTCAAGCAAGGAACAAAATGAAGTTAAAGACTTGCACTCAAAGGTCATCAACCAGGAGGAAATTTTCGCTCTTCCTGGTGAAAACATCTAAGAACCCCTTCTCACTCAGCAAACTGAGTCTCTTCTTACTAAGGCTAAGTTACCTGAGGCTAACCCATCCTTGGGTTAAAACAACCAACCAACAGGTATATCAAACTCCTTCCCCCACTTCTTTTGTAAATCCTGAACAAATTTCTTCTATAAATATTGCAAACCCTTATATCTCTATTAATTCCTCTCCTAAAGTTTCTTCTCTTATAAATTCTCCCTCTACAGAGAAATCTCATGTAAATTCCTCAATTCACATTTCTTCAACACCAAATTCCTCCAAAGAAAAGACCACCCATTCTTCACCACCTCCACAAACTCAAACTTCACTCATTCCTTCCCTTGTAAAATCTAAAACAACCACCATTCCTTCAAACTCAACTATATAAACTGATTTTGAACCTAACCTTTCTTCAAACCCATCATCTACCCCTCTAATCCCTCTAATTAGAGAAGTTCCTAAAGTTGAGAACTAAGCTCAACATGGAAAAGCAAATGAGGGAGTTTACAAGGTAAATTTTGTAGCCGAGGAAGCAACTCCATCCAAGAGCAAGCCAGTCCTAGAGGACTTGGCTAGCAAGGAAGAAATTCCTAGATCTCAAAACTAATGCTTAATTGGATGGTATAGTTAGCCAAGTGCTACTGTCACAAGAATTAACGAACTTGTCCACTCGAAAGAAAGCTATGATTCTTAAGTTTGATGAACATTTCAGCATCACTTTGGAGTCGACCTATTTTGAAGAGTTCAAAAAGATCCAAGGGGAGCCTATTTACAATGAGGAATCATCTAAAGAAGGAAAGTGCCAAGAGATTGGTGGATAAGATGGCCTTGATTCTAACTAGGCTAATTGACTCTATAGCTCATCTCAATGCGGCTGTATCTTCTATCCCCACTTTAATTGTCATTGCGAATGCAGTCGTAGGAAAAGTGAAGGGTATTATAGATGTTACCTCAGAACAGCTGAGTAGTTTGGATGCTACCTTAGCAACTCAAACTATGTAGTTTCTTAAGTTTAGTGAAGAACAAGCTAAGATCAAGACTAGCATGGATAATAAAATCAGCGAACCATCAAAGTAGTTGGATATTAATAAAGATCTCAGGCACATGTGCAATATGACAAAGAAGATTTCAAAGCTCATGATTACCTATGATAAGAAATTTGATGGCATAGTCAAGACTATAGATGCAGCTATGAAGGTTATAGATAAGCGTATGCTAACCATGGATGTGCTTAGTGATAGATTGGACTTAGCTTGTGATCTTATCAAGAACAACACTCAAGACTCTATGAAGAAAGCTCAAAAGGCTTTAATTGATGCGATGGGAAACTGTTTCCAGAGCTTGTTGGCTCTGTCGATCCTAATAGCAGTCTCATTGTGCACAAGAAGCTTGAAGGATCACCTACATGAACTTTAAGAGAATGTAGAAATTTCGATGATTATTAGAGGATATGATGCAAAGGAAATAAATTACATAACTAAGACTGTATATCTAATGTGTCCAAAGATTGTTGATATGGAGGATAAACTGAAGATAGTATTATATGCATCTATTTTCAGAGGTCTTTTGCAGTGATTTTAGTGGTTTGCTTAACAAGGCTTTGATTAAATTTCTCACCTAACTAGATGTCATCATTTACGACTACAAGAGCTAAATGACCAAGATAATCCTATCAGTTAAAGGAAAGGAACAGCTAGAGCAAGAAATATATCTAGCCATTACTGGAAAGCAAGAGGACTTTCAATCTATGATTGACTCCTATAATGCTTGTCTCCAACAAATTGTTTCAAAACAAATATCAAAGAGGGAGAGTAGTTAGAGATTATCACAAGGTAGCATAATATAATAAAGTAAGAATTTCACCAAGGCCACAACATCCTACTCGACAACATCAACAATAACAGTATCAATAGTAACCTAAAGGGGGAGACTCATCATCTTCTCAGCAGCACACCCATAGAGAGATTCAGATTACAGAAAATCTTGTAATAGTGCATAGTTTGTAATTACTTAGAATAGGATATGGTTTATGTATTGACTAAGTTAATGTCGATAAAAAATTACAAGTTTATTTTATCTAAGTTAAGAACTTCTTAACTTGTTTCATATATGTGTTAAATCTGCTTATAAAATTTTGCACGAATTTACTAAGACCAACTTCAAAGAAAAGCTGAGTAAGACAAAGTTCCAAGATAAATAAATTTTCTTTATGTATGGGGGAGCTGATGCTAATTGAAGAATATTCACTCAGTATGAGGAAGTCTATACTGACTAAGGAGTTCACTCAGCATGGGGGAGTCCTACTCACTTATTAGGTATTCTTATATCCATAAACTATTTCTTTAATTAATTTCTTCTACTACCTAGTTTGTAATAAGTTCCAAAATGGGAGAGATTGTTGAACCCAAGTTAACAGTACTTCAAAGTACTTAAAATGTTTAGGAAATAACAAACTATATAAAATAGTGAAATTAATTAAGTACTAAGTATTCTCTTAGTTAATCAAATTTACCTGAGTTTGTTTAAAGAAAAATAATTCAGTGTAGTAAGTTTTGATTAAGTTATGGCTTAGAATAAGAAAAGCTAAGGTAAGCTTAGTATTATGTAGTTTATGAGATATAACTTAGCGAAGCTAAGTAGCTTTTATTTATTAAAAGCTGAGTTACTCTGATACTTAGAATATTATGACACTTGTGCTTTTAATTCTGTCTATGAAAGATGAAATATTCTTTTTTATGCTTTTTAGGTTAAAAATGCTGAAATTAAAAAGGATATTCATGTGGTCCTCATAACCAAAACATCTCAATATAGAATGTTGGAGATTCCTCACAAGCATCCAGGGTAAAAGGCATCTTTTAACATGCATCATGTTTCTAATGTCTTCGCACTCTCTGCAATGTCAGCAATCAAAAAAATTACAAGCTTCAACATTGCATCTCATGCGCTTTTCTCTCAAAATGGATTTGCTTAAAGAATGAGTTTTTAACGCATCAAGATTAATAGATTAATCTCATGCTTCAATGTTCAAATTCTCTATCTCTAAACATTCTAAAATCTCTTTCAAACGGGGCAGATTTGAAAGCTATGAAGATAAGAGAAATTAAAGAACAAGTTAGGATGACAAGTTTTCAACGGTTACTTCCAACTCTTTCAAGTATAAATAGAAGACTAGAGAAGAAGTTCAAACTTGGTGAATCACCATGAATTTCTTAGGAGCTAAAAATATTGTGCAAGCAATCACTGCATTCAGAAATTCCAATTTCAAGCAATCTAAAGCAAACAATCAGTTTCCCATCTACTTGTAATAGAGAGAAATCACATTAACTTAGAGTTTGGATTAGCTTTAACATTGTAAGAGGATACAATGCTTTTCATAAGTTAAACTCCTTCATTCGTAAACTTTCATTCAAAATCAATGAGTTAGTCTAGGAAGGGTACCTAAACAGAATTTGAGTGGTAGTTAGAAAGAAAGGTACTTTCTGTAATTGGTCTACCTGCTGTAAGGGCTTCTCCGCCTAAGGAAGGAAAGAAATCACTAGTGGATGAAAGCTCAGAAAGGAATCCGGGGACTAGAGGTAGGCTAGGGGCTGAACCAGGATAAAATCTGAGGTGCAATCTTTCTTAACCCTTTTATCACCTTTATACTGTTTTGCTCATTCATCATCTCTTTGGTTATTTATATTTTTCTTGAAAAACTAATCCAAGCTGAGTAGGTTACTCAATGCAGATTGAAGGTAAACTAAGTCAACTCAGTTGAGTAGTTTATGGTTTTTAGACCAAAAGTGCACAATATATTGAACTCAGAACGCATCTAAAAACTAAACTTTGAATTAATTTTTTAAATCTTAAAAGAACCAAGATAATTGCATTCACCCCCCTCTGCTAGATTATTTAAGCTAAAGCGGTTCAACATGTTATGTTGAGTATTGCAAAAGATGATTACATGGAAACAAGAAGTTGTGTAACATAACTAATTTGGATCAAGAAGCAACTGAAGGATTAGGGTATAAATTCAAAATGCCTCAAAGTTATGTGTGATACAAGAACGCAATTGACATGTTTAAGAATCTAGTTCAACATGGTAGGATGAAGCATGCCAATATAAGACATCACTTCATAAGGGATCATGTGCTTAGAGTAGATTTCAAATTGGAGTATGTTCCCTTAAAGGAGCAATGCAATGATATTTTCACAAAGCTATTAGCAAAGGAGCAATTTGACATTCTCAAAGAGCTAATTGGTATGGCAAATCCAATTTGATGAAAATCCCAGAAAATTGACTAAGTTTCAAAACAAGATTAAAAGTTGTGTTGAGCTGAATGAGGTAACACGTATTTACTCTGTCTGTTTTAGCATTGTTAGTTTTCGTTTTCCCTGTTAAAATTAATATGCCACTTTATTAAAAGTTTTTTTAATCTTTATCGTTAATGTTAAAACTATTATGTTTTAATAAGGTAGTTTAAAATCATTTACCATCTCGCCAATCACTTTGATCTTGGCTTATAGAGAGGACACGTGATTTGTTGTAGGAATTTTACCTATAAAAGAAGGAACGGGCTGGAGAGAGAAGGCACTTGCAATTTGAAGCTTAAGCATTTTCTTCTCAAAAATCCCTAATTCATTTTCTCACAAATTTCATTTGCAATGGCATCTTTACAACAATAATCTCAGGAACATGAGCTTGAAGAGAATCAATACTTCTTGATGGATAAATCTCAGAGAAATATGTTTGCGGATATTTCTAGAAACACCAAAAAGATCATCCTTCCCAAAGGAACTATTGTCACTCAAGTTAAGTGAGGAAATGCTGAAAGAGAGTATGGTTGAGTCTATAAAGTAGACTATGAAGGAATTCTCAAGAACAAGATGCTGCATAGAGTGGTCAAGTAGTATAACCTTAGCAATTTCCTCCTCATTGATGGACTACCATTAAAGACATAATGAAGATCTTTTACAATAACCTCTACACAATAGAAGGATTTCTAGATATCCGTTTTACCAAAATTTATCAGAAATCATACCTGGTATCTAAGAGAATGATTGATAACATCCTTTGTATGCCATTGAAGGGTACAATGTTAAGAAGAAATGGATATGAAAAAGTTGTAGATGTCTCAGAAGATTAGGAACTTCTCACAAACTATAGATTAAGAGAGAATAAGGTATCTCGTCTAACTTAGAGGGTAAGAGTTTGTTATGAGCTCTTAACCAAGATTTTGTTGCCCAAGACTATATCTGTCATGAGTTGTACTAAGTTTGAAAGGTGCATCCTATATCAAATGGTGAATGGAAAGCAAATCAATTGGTCAATGTTGATTCTTCATCACCTCACAACCTTAGTGAAGGCCATTAGAATTAATGTGGAAGGGTATTAAAGGGCAAGGGGAGATCACCTACTACTTTTGAGGAGGATCTTTGATATCAAGAATTTTAAGGAGATGAAGTTTTCTCAGCTCCATTATGGGTAAACAAAGGCCCAAGATATCAAGTTAATGAAGAGAAGAGTTGAGCCTATCATCTTCCCGTAAGATGAAGACTCTGTTATGGATGAGGTTGAAGTGTGCAACGAAGGGACTGAGGATGAGCTTCCTCTTAGGGGTCACTTATTAAAAGGAAAAACCACTGTCAGCCATGTGGCAAAGGTGGTTACCCTTAAGAAAAGAGCAAGTTTTGCAAAAAGAAAGGTAGCAGTTGTGCGTGCCAAAGCACAGCCTAAGAATAAGATCAAATTAAAGACGAAGGCTTAGAGGAAAGCTAAGGCCAAGAAAAATTTGGCAGTAAAACAAGCTCAAAATCTACTTCCATCCTCCTCCAAAATTTATGGAGAAAGTTTAAAAAATGTCTGTAGTTGAGCTTTCTAAAGGCCTAAGGGAGAGAAAGAGGAAATTTGAGTGTGGTAGTCCTTAAGAAGAGACCACCACTTAGCAAGAGGTAAAGAAGTCCAAGAAGGAAAAGGATACCATAATTCGATATTGTTGAGGAAGTTCAACAAGCAGTTGCAAAGCTTAAAGGAGTCTAAAAGATGAGGATTACCTCTACCATAACTCTACAAATTGTAGAGAGTGATGGAGAGGGTGAAGTAATTGGCAAGGAAGAATCTCCTCAACTTGAACAATCTACCAAGTCACCCATTCACACTCAACAAGCTGAGTTATCTGAGGCTGATCCATCCTAGGATCAAACAGCCAACCTCCAAGTACCTAAAATTCCTTCCCCATATTCTTTTGTAAATCCTACACTAATTTCTTCTGAAAATCCTTCTTCCACTCCTACTTCTCCTATAAATTCTCCTCCTACTTCCACTTCTCTTGTAAATCCCCTCACTACTTCTTCTAAACCTATTTCCCCCCAAGAAAAGACCAACCCTTCTTCACCTCCTCCACAAACTACCACAGCAGCCAGTCCCTCTCTTCAAAAATCTATTCCATCTGTTATTGTAAATATAACTTCTACTTCTTTGCCTCTACTAAATGTACAAAGTGACCTAATTCCACAATCTACCACTTCTACACCTACTCCTTTCAATCCAACCTCCTCCCCCTCAATCCCCCTTATTGAGAAAGTCTCTCAAACTGAGAACTATGCTTAAGAGATAATAGAAAGCATAAGTGATGACAAGGTAAATTTTATAGTGGAGGAAGCACCACTCACTAGCAGCGATCTGGTCGAAGAGGACTCGGATGATTCACCTATCTTAGCAAGGATTATGGACCTTGTAAAGGTTATATACCCTGCTCTTGAAACTAAAACTAAGTTAGGTGTAGCAGTTAGCCAAGTGCTACTAACCTAGGAAATGACGGAATCATCAAAGAAAAAGAAGCCCATAATCCTTGAGTTTGTTGCGCGTTCCAATATTCCCTCTAAATCAATCTACTATGAAGAATTTGAGAAGATTCAAGGAAGCTTGTTTACCATCCAAAATCACCTGGAAAAAGAAAGCACAAAGAGTTTTGTAGGTAAATAGTAATGATCCTTACCGGCTTGACTGATTTTGCAACTCAACTCAACGTTGTTGTTTCCTCTATTCAAACCCCAAATGTCATCACTAAAGTTGTGGCTGGAAAGGTGAAGAGTAGCATTGATGCTACTTCAGAACAACTAAGTAGCATTAATGAAGTCATGGCAGTGCACACGACTCAGTTTCACAAGTTTGGGGAAGAACAAGAGAAAATAAAGACCAACTCTGAAAGCTTCTCAAGGAAATTTAGAGAAGATGAACACAAATAATGATCTATCTCACAACATGTGCAGCACTATGGAAAAGATGTCCAAGGTCATGCTCGCTTATGATAAAAAGGTTGTTGAAGTTGTGAAGTAGGTAGACAAACTAGGGCTTAACTTGGCTGAGATAGGTTAGAAATTCAACTAAGCTTGTGCAACTACCAAGGCTAATATTGAAGATGTTGTTAAGGAATATCAGAGGAATATGAATTCTACTATGGGAAAATTCTTCCATAACCAAGTGAGTTAGAAGATCCTAGTAATGGTTTCTGTTCATAAGAAAATGAACGTCTTAGTACATAAAATCATCAAACTTCAAGGTAAAGTTCAGAAGCTTATAGATTCTAGAGATGCTGATGCAAAGGACATAGACTATAATGTAAGAACCGCTAATGCTATGTGTCTAAGGATCATTGAAATCGAAGCTAAGTTGAAGATTGCATTATCTGTAACAGATTTCAGAGTTCTCCTGCAATGCTTTCAACAGTTCGCATGTTAAGGATTCGACCTTATTGCTCATCTCACCAATGCCATCAATTGCTTCTACAAGAACTTAACAGCCAAGAGGTCCTATCTTCGCTTGGCAAGGAGCGGCTAGTGAATGAGATTTCACCATCGATAGTTAGTAAATAAGAGAGGTTTCAACAAGTCATTAACTCCTTCAAAATATGCCAAAATTAGCTAGTAGTGGAGTTGATAACAAAGGGGGACAGTTGAAGATTCTCACAAAATTGCCCAACATCAAAAAGCACATCTCAATCCAAGGCCACAACATCAAACCCCACTAGAGCTACAAAGATCTCGCAATTCACCTAGAGGTGCATATCTGGATCTTCTTCTTCGTAGAATACTAGAGGGTGAGGTGATCCAAAGCTGAGGAGATGGATAGCTATATATATTAGAAATTTTATAATAGGGCTAATATGTAAAACCTTAGTATATGACACTACTTGTGTACTTTCTAAGTTATTCAATGAAATATTACAAAATTTTCTCCAAGTTAAGAGCTTCTTAACTTCTTATAGTATATATGTTGTTCTTACATGAATGTTATTGTTGTAGGAATCAACTAAGACTAATCAAAAAAGCTAATTAAGATGAGTCCTAAATCAAGGAAAAGTTCTCTAAGTATGGGGGAGATAATGTTTACTGAAGGAAATCCACTCAGTATGGGGGAGTCTATGCTGCTTAAGGAATTCACTCATCATGGGGGAGTCTTAGTTCATTTATCAAGTATTCTTATATCTATAAACTATTATTCGATTAACTTCTTCTACTACCTAGTTTGTTATCTATTCAAAAATGGGGGAGGTTATTCAACCCAAGTTACTAGTACTTCATAGTATTTAGGTTTTGGAAATAAAAAATTACTTAGGATAGTGAAATTAATTAGGTGCTAAGTAGACTCTTAATTAAGTTTAACTTGAGCTTGTTTTTAGGAAAACAACTCAGTTTTACATTCACTTACATAAGTTCTGGCTTATAGTGTCTTATACTATATAGTTTATGTGATATAACTTAGCATAAGCTGAGTAAATTTTTAATTAGTTTTTTAGTGAAAATTGAGTAACCTTGCGCGACGCTGACTTATTACTACACATGTGCTTTTAACTATTTATGTGAAGATAAAATATTCTTTTGTGATGCTTTTTAGGTAAAAGGCATTGAAAACAAAAAGGATTTATATGTGGTCTTGACTACCAAAAGGTGTCAGTACGAAATATTGAGATTACCTCACTAGAGTCCAAATAAAAAAGGTACCTTCTAAAATCTGCCATTTTTAGTATCACCGAGCATCTACAATGTCAGCAAAGGAGTCCAACTGTAAATCACCACATTACATCTCACACGCCTCTCTCAATAGAATTGCTTGAAAATATAAGAGTCATTGACGAGATAAAGATTACCGGATTAATCTCACACTTTAACATTCGAAATTTCTATCTCTAAACATCCCCAAATATGTTTCAAATGGGAAGGTTTTAAAGATGTAAAGAGAAGAAATTTTGAAGATCAGGTAAAGTTGAGAAGTTTACAACAGCTAGTTCCAGTCTTCCACAACTATAAATAGAGCCCGAAGCAGACGTTTATAACTTGGTGAATCACCTTGAATTTCTTAGAGATGAAACTCTGCTAAAGCAATCACAACATCTGAATTTCCAACTCAAGCAATCCTAAAGCAAATGACCAAATCAAATCTGTTTGTAGAGAGAAATATGATAGGTTTAGAATTCTAACTAAGCTAAATCATTTGTAAAGGATTCAACGTTATATAAGTTGAATTCCTTTGTTCTTCATTTTTCAATCAACTGTGTGAGTTAGTTTGGGAAGGTACCAAAACTAAGTTGAGAGGTAGTTAGAAAGAAATGTACTTTCTGTAATCTTGCCTACCCGTTGTCAAAGGCTGCTTCGTGTATTTTAATGGATTTAATCTTGGAAAAGGAATAGGGGCCAAACTAGGATAAAACTGAAGTGTTCTCTCTCCTTATCTTTTTTATTATATCTTTGATAGCATTTGCACTCATTCATCATCTCTCTATTTATTTAAACTACTTGAAATTCATTTTGAGCTAAGCAAGTTTTACTCAACATAGTTTGAAGATAAACTAAGTTAGCACAAGTTGAGTAGATTATATTTTTAGCCATAAAGTTGCACTCAAAACAGTATACTTAGCACGCATTAAAATAAATTGACAATCAATTTTTAAATTCTAAAAAGAACAAGTTAATTTACATTCACCCTCCTCTGCATGAATAATTAAGCTAACACCATTTTTAGGAATTTATTTCATCCTTAACATGTTTTTGAAGATGACAAACCAATTATTGAAATAATTTAGATTCATAATTATTTATTTGTTGTAAGTATTAATTACATAGCTTATTTTTGTGCACTACATATTTATTTCTAGACCCTGTATGTTTAAGTTCAGATATTTATTTCCTTGAGCATCATAAATTTGAAGACCCATATTTTTTTATTTTTCACTTTAATATTTGTTAACTCAATTGTTCCAAAAGTCTTAACGTACTTGTGAGCACGAGATTTTGTACCAGCTCGCGTGTTCAATGATGACGGCTTTTCGGGATATTTATCCTCGAATCACATGATTTTTGACCGTCCGACGATCTTCAAATGGGAGTCTTGCTCGTCCCTGAATTTAAAAGGACGTTAATTCAGAAATTAATTAAAAAATATAAAATACACAAAAAATTCGAACTTTATGGAAAACCAGATCCGGGGGCCCGCATCGCCAAAGGTGGGTGAGGCAAACCTCGCCAAAAGGCTTCGGCGAGGCTCTCGCTAGAGCCACGGTGAGGGCCTCGCCAGACCTTTTTCTGGTGAGACCCCTCGCCGGAAAAAACTTACCTATTTGGATTTTTAGGATTTTCTCCTATAAATAGTCGGGTCTTTTTCGATAATCGAGGCTTGAAAATTCTCTTCTTCAAATAAAAAAAACACAGATAAATATACTTTTTTTTCTTCTAATTTTTTTCTTGGATCCAAAACATATTTAGATCCCAAATTTCTTCATCTTAAAAATCAAACTTCTTCATCTTTTTTTCTTCAAATATCCTTAGATATTCTCGGGTCTAAAACAAATTTAGAACCCGAGTCTTATTATCCTTTTGGATAAATAAACACTTATTTTTCCACATTAAACGACAATTAACTACAAAAATGAACTAGGAACACTCCCGAAGATCGAACGGATACGTCGAAGTGGATTCATACTGCAAGGGTAAGCCTTTGAGTTCCTAGAATGGCGAATTCCATGCTCATCTTCTGCCTTCATCTTTTTTCTGATTTTATTTGTGGACCTAGGAATTATTTTTATTCCTTATTATTATAAATTGTGTTGTAATCTCTCATTCATCTTTATTTCTTTTTTTTTATTTTTATGTTAGAATACCCCAACTGAGGGAATTATAACTATTCCCGGATAGCAGACATCACTTTATGCCATGTGATCATTTTCACTGATAAAATAGATCAACATACGCGTAAATAAAAATGAACTATTTTTATTTAAAATAACAACTTAAAATCATCGATGTATTAATTAGGCCACACAGGCCTCGCTAAAATCAAATCGAACATATGTGCCATATTTCGTGCTAACCTTTGTCGATGCAGGTTAGATGTATGCCTAGGATTTACTTTCCTTTGGGTATTGCATATATTTTTATGGAAAATGTAATTAATAGGTTAGCGTACGGTTGAATCCCTCGATTTTTGAAAACCTTGTAATTTTTATTTTCCGCATTTACTTTCCGCATTTATTTACTGCTTTATGGATGATTTATTATTTCGCATTGTCGATGGTTTATTATTTTGCCATAAGTGAATCATGCATCTAAAGTCTAAAAATGACCTAAGTGCAAATATGCATAACTAAGAAAATACTATTTTCTGTAGATGTAATAATATAATGTGATCACATAAAAAACAAGTAACTTATCCCGGACCTGAATCTCTGTGCCTTGGTGGGCCATCCCCCGGACATTAAGAATCACAAGACTCTAATTCCTAGAAAGAGCTAATCCAGGCGGCGACTCCACACTAAGAGATGGTGGATTCGGGTTTGACCAAATCTAAAATGTTTTTCATCCTCTCTTTCAACCTTTTTACCAAGTCCCCGACCCGGTGCTTCTTTTTCAAACACCCCGGTGGACTGCGCCTCTCATCTCCACGCGCTCTCGGCCCACAGCTCCGTGTCGCCCGCTCACAGGGTGTCACGATCGCGACATGTGCTTTTCTTAATGATTCTTCTTTGCAACTTTAACTATCTTTGACAACTTCGATCCTAAGCCAATTCCTTGTGTTCCATGCATCTTTTTGCACATTTTTCACTCTTTTTACATGGAATTCCATCTTTTATCATTTCACTCACAAGATTCACCTAGTTTCTGCATTTGCATAAAAAACAACTACATACCACATGAAATCTTTTATATGAAGTATAAAATGACTTTAAACCATATCATTTTATAAGTAAAAATATCATGATAATAAGTGTAATTATACACTTATCACACCCCCACACTTAACTTTTG
>CATIWQ010152663.1:0-16554 GCA_949673415.1 Euphorbia schlechtendalii
GTGAAAATTAGCTCTGAATACTTTGCCTGTCTCGCCTTCGTGTGATATTTCATTCTGGATAGTGAAACAAACATCTTAATGACATCACATGTTCACATCCTAGTGAAAACAAGACAATCATACTGTAAATGCAAATGAAAATGCAAACGAACCTGAAAGAACAGATCAATTAGAATTCAAAGCTCATCTTACAACAGAATTTCGTAAATATCAGTCCTCAAATTCAGTTCCTTATCTCGCATTACTTCTTGGAGATCGGAAAGCTCTTTTGCAGACAATATTGAACTCAGTTTTAAAAAACCATCAAGCTACAACTTTTTTGACCTGCAAAATTAATATTTAAAAAGCAAAAGGGTTAAGCGAAAAAATGAAGTACACTGCGATTTATCTAACCAGTAATTACCTACTCAACTAGATCAACATAGATAAAGATTGAAGATAGAAGTATAGAAGAATTCAATTATCGGACTGCATATTATAAAAGAAATTTTAGAAATCTGCTTTCAATGTCAGTTATGAATAGGACAGAATGGAATAAGAATTCCTTTACAACTCCTTAAGCAACACCGTTTTATTGTGGCCGCTTTCAGATTTCACCGTCTTTCCAATCGAATCCTCTTCCTTCCTGTCCTTCTCAGCCACCGTGGTTTCTGCCGCAGTGCTCAAACTCCTCCTCCAATAAAATGAGCTTATAGAAGCGCCGTTTTGGTTCCTCAGTTCCATCCATAGCTCAACCGGCTTAGCATTCGCCATCGCCACCATGTAAATGTTCCTGCCGCCACCACGGGTTCCATGGACGAGCCAGCTACGCAGCACCGACCTCAATAGAAAATGATTCATGTTAATCACGTGGTTCAGAATTAGTTTTTCTGAACTAGGGTCTTGTGGATACTTAATTGATTAAAATAAATCAAGAAAAGCACTAAAACATCCTTCAAATGCAACAAAAATGCAGAAAAAAATCGATTCGAAGAAGCACTTTACAAGAACTTAGCAAAGGAAACTTCGTCAGGAGGAGGAAGAGAGAGCTTAAGCTTCACATTACCGGAAAGAAATTCGACGACAGAGATGCGACGGAGGTGGTGGAGTTACTGGAGATGAGATGTTGAGCAGTATCGATTTGGCCCTTAAGGATTTTTAATGATGGTAGTGAAGCAATACTGATTGATTTGGGGATTTTATTTTGAAGGGCAGTAATACGGACGGTCCTTAACAATGAACCGTCCATATTGCTAAAACATTTTAAACGCCCCTTTGTATTACGGACGGTCGTTAATTAACAACCGTCCGTAATACTATAATAAGTATTGCGGACGGTTGTTATGTAACAACCGTTCGCAATAACCTTTGTATCACGGACAGTCATTCATTAACGACCGTCCGTAATACTATAATGAATATTGCGGACGGTTGTTACGTAACAACCATCCGCAATAACCCCCTCCATCACTCCGCCCTTACTTTTACAGACGGTTTCTAGTATAACCCTCGCAATTGGTGCATCCCAATAAGCCATTTTCGCACTAGTGTGAGCTCTGTTCTGGTTTTCTCTACGATTTCTCTATTTGTGTGAAACATCCTCTACACCATATTCTACAAGAAAGTGACGAGGGAAGAAATTGGAAGTGTCTTGGTTGTCTTCGTCATAGAATTCAGCGACTCTTTGTTGTTTAAAGTCATCGCGCTGTATCAGTTGGATGGCGAGTGCGCTCGGCTCCATTTTTGAATGCCAACATCATTCAAATATTTTATGATCCCTTCATTGATTTTTTCCAGATGTTCCATGTTCTTGTTGAATTAATGGATTGTGTAAAAGTAGGATGCGAATCTGAAGTACTTGGAAATTTCATGTATGTTGGTTCTGTATTTTGATTTGAGGTTCTAGAGCAAGTGATATGTGTAGATGCCATGTATTCCATCAGGGAAACCTTCTTACATCCCTTTTCCATGCTCGTGTGATAGTCTGAAACCACTACCATACTAGGTCTATCCCCGAAGGCTTCTTTTAATTGCTGGAAGAACCATTCCCACGATTCATCATTTTCCCCATCCACAACAGCAAACGCGAGAGGGAATATCTTCTTTGCAATTTTTTGTGAACAGTCAATGAATCCTTTTACCATGATTTTGAAATTAACCGTAACAGCATGAATGAAATAAATGTCTTTTTTTATTTTTCTCTACTAGTATTCTACTAGTAAACACCTAGTTTTGAAGTGAAACCAGGTGTTAACCATCCAATTACCAATTTGTGTTGTTTTCTTGAAAGAAAGAAATGATGGGCTAAGTAAGAGAAATCAAGTTATATTTTTACAAGCACATAAATCATTAGCATCTTACCAGTTGGGCTCAATACTAAATAAAAAGCATGAAGATGAAGAAAGTTCATTACCAAATTAAAAGCATTTAAATAGCATAGTAAATAGTGGGACCAAATACCAGCATTTTACCAGCTGTATGAATAGCACAAAAGTTGAATGACTTATTTACCTGAAGCGTCGTAGGCGCAGGCGCTTAAAAGGGTGCTATTGTAGCAAGTCTTCAGGAATATTGCATCTGCCACTATAAAGGGCCTACAATATTTCCAGCCTTGGATGCACCCATGGAATGCCATGAAAGAGGTATTTGAATTTGTTTCCATTCATCATCCCATTGATCACAGAACTGAGGCTTAATTCTCTTATCATGTAGATCATGCTTGAAAGCATGTTGTACTATTCGAATAGAGTACCTCTAATCAGTTTAAGTGTTTCTTCCTTTGCACGCCATGCCTTTTGGTAGTTGATGTCGGCTCCCAATTTACTCCTGACATCATTGATGATGTCTAATAGGTTGTAGACCTTCTTTACGTTAAAGTATTCATTCTTTATGTACTTTTACTACCACTGATTTCGTCACCTGCCTATTCCCACTGTGTCTCTTATTAATATTACAGTTGTGCTCCTCTACATACTTCCTCACTACAAATAATCCATTATTATGTTGTTGCGATGCTTTTAGCATCCAGGGGTAGTTTGGTTCAATGCACTTCGAGTAGTATTGATTGGGCATGATTTCACTACTTAGAATTGGAAGTTATTCTCAATAGTGTAAAAGCTTATTGCATCTTACAAAATAGTCTTATCATTAAATAATTGATTCACCTTGAGACTATCAATCTTTCTTTCAGAAATCTTTACATCTTCGACATCATCCACTATGGAATCTTGCTCGACATAGCCATTTATCTCCTTCATGGCCATTTCTTTGATGTTGTTAACGTAAACAGAGTGTTCATCTTGAGAATGTTGTATAATGGCTAGACTGTAAGAATACTCTCCCCCTTCAGAATGATTTCCATTATTCTCTTCATCCATCAAAATCATGTCCTCTTCCTCTTCTTCTTTAGTGGGACCTAACCAAGCATGTGAAGATCACATATAAACATGAGATACTAGCATTCTACTAAATTCTTACCAGTTGGGAAGAAATAATTTCAGGCTAGCTATTGATATCAGTTATCTAGTATTAAGCAGGTGAGGAACTGGTATTTTAACTATTTTCAGTAATGAGACCATTATCAATGTATAAGGTCTGAAAATGAATTCAAAAGGAGCATAGTTTGTGTACATGAATGTTTAAAAACATATCAATACCAGTAGTTTACTAACTGTTTACTAGTTGGGCATTAAAATTTGGTAAAATGTAGAAACTGTATTTGTATTGATTATACTGGTAGAGAGCTAGTAGGGACCTAATATTTGAACAATTTCTAAAAAAATGACTTCATTCATGATTGATTTTTGTTCACAAATAATTCATATATCAATCAAAATTAGTGGACAAGTACATCAAGTTCATGTGAATCTAAGAATAATGAAATGTTTGTAAGATAACATGACTTTCTACTAAATACCAGTTGTACACCAGCAGTATACCAGTTGGACGTTCAAACTTGTAAAATGAAAAAAATGTATCTGTTTTTGAAAATAGTGGTATATAGATGGTAGGTATTTGGTATTTGACTAATATTACTATGTAATGTTCTGGAATGAATTCAAAAAGACCATAATTTGTGTAAATGAATGCTTAAAAACATGTAAATATTAGCAGTTGATTAGCAGAATACCAGTTAGACATTTTAAAACTTGCTAAAATGCAGAAACTGGACCAGTTACTTGCTGAGTACCAGCTGTATACTAGTAAAATACCAGTTAGACATTTTAAAACTTACTAAAATGCAGAAATTGGGTCTATTTTGAAAATACTAGTACAGAGCTTGTAGGAATCTTTTTTTTACCATTATTAATGCGTAAGGTCTGAATTGAATTCAAAAAGAGCATGATTTGTGTAAACGAATGCTTAAAAACATTGAAATACTAGTTATTTACTAGCTAAATACCATCAGTATACTAGTTGGACATTAAAACTAGCTAAAATGTAGAATACCAGCAGTATACTAGAATTTCAGAAACAAATTAGAGTTTACCTTCAACAACTCCAGATTCTTTATCACACTTTGTTATACATAGTGGATAATTGTTCATTAATGTGCTTTGTGATTTGTAGGAGAGGAAAAAATGCAAGAACATGTCACTGTTGATTTCCCTGACAAGATCTCCATCTGTAACTTGAAATTCTATCTTCAAATCTTCTATGTCTTCATTTATTTTCATTCTTTCAACTAGGACCTTTTTGAATTTAGAAAAACTTGAAGATTGAGAAATTAAGATGTCAGCAACTTTGTAACCAACGAATTTCAAGTTTTCATTCCATGATCCGTAGCAATAAATTAAAACAGAAATTGGATCCATTCTATAGGCTTTAAAAATCAAAAATTCATTTCAGTTTCTACTCAAACATATGCTTGCACTTCAAAAATCTAACTTATTGAGCTCAGAAACTTAGTTGATTGATGGAGATTTGAAGAAATCATTATTTGATTTTGAAGAGATCTAGAACAAATGTGATTTTTTCTTGAGAGAAAATAGAGTATTTGAGGAAGAAAAAATGCAGTTTTGAAGGTCGCGTTTAGTAGTGGGAAGAAACAGTTCTTATGTAGGACGTAATAACTGTAAAGTTGAAGTTTAAATTTGATTTGGAATAACAATTTCCATTAAAACGTAAAATCGGTAATTTTGAAACATTTTAGTACATTTATAAAATTTTCCCTTTAATGTATATGTACAATATAACTAGCTAGTTTATTTTGGTTAAATACATATATTCACCAAACTTGACCCCCCAAATACGAGAGAATTCATCAAAAATGGCTTGTTATGCAAGCAGTGTTTCGGCCCAAGTTTTGGCCCATTACTTTTTTATTTCAAAACTAATCAAAAAAAAATTTTTATATGTTCCATTTATCTTTCTTCTCTCTGTACGTGCTTCCTAAATAAACTCTTCACATTCTCCATAACTGACTGACTTCTCCATTATCAACCTCTTCATTGCTTTCTCTTTTGCTATTTGTTTTCATGCGATTTTACTTGTCTCTTTCCTACGATTTCAAGTTCTAACCTAATCTCGGCATTTTCTTCTTCCGACGGTATGCATTTTTCATTTTTTGCTCTTCTTTGGATTGTTCTTTTCTACATACGGTTTTGCTTTCTCGTTGTTTTATCATTTTTCACCATATTTCGTTCTTTTTCATTATAGATATGGTACCTAAGAAAGCTTTGTCCGAGAAGAAAAGTTCTGTCATTTCAAAGAAATGGGGGAGGCACTTGCACTTGAGATACTTTTTTCATTTTTCAAATTGTTTCTTGGGTTTTCTGTTTTTGAAATTTGATTGTTGTAGTCATTTTTATAGATCTGTTATATATCTAGTGATAGTCTAGTGTTTTTTACAATTGACTACCTGGTACCTCTATGCTTTTTATATGGTATTGTGCTTGTTTTTACAAATTTTATTGTTGTTAATTTCTTTTTATATAACTTTTTTCTTTTCTATGAAATGATTTATGTTATCTTTAGTTACAATTAAGGTCTAATTTAGTAATTAACTGGCGTGAATCTATTTTTTAGGCTTTTGAAGCCTCAAAATTATTAATCAGTTGATTTGTAGTTTTTTGCTAGTACTTTTTTTCATTAGTTAAATTGTTTTTTTCATCTTTCATTAGTCAGTTGATTATCTGATATTTATTTGGTATTTTATCCTTTTATTTGTTAATTTTTTAAATATTTCTAGTATCTATATGTTATTGTGCTTGTTTTTTACATTTATTGTTGTAAACTTGTTTTTGAATATTTTTTTCTTTTTTATAATATGATTTATGTTTTCTTTAGTTACAATAAAGGTCTAATCTATATGTTAACTGGTATGAATTTGATTTTTTAGGGTTTTGAAGCCTCAAATTATTAATCAGTTGATATCTGGTGTTTTTCTAGTATTAAAATTGTGTTTGTAAATTTCTTGTTTAAATCTGGTATTTAAGTGGTATTGTTCTAGTATTTATGCTTTTGAATAACTATTTCTTTTAAAACTTCTGATTTGTGTACTTTCTAATTGTAATAATGTTTTAACCTAGTTATGAACAGGTAGTTATTTGGTTTTACGTTTTTTGCAGCCTAAAACCATTAAACAGTATATGTTTTGGTATCTTCCAAGAGTTAAACTTGTTTTTTTAAAATCCTTGTTGATATCTGGTAGTGGACTGATATTGTTCTAGTATTTTTGTTTTTGAATATCTATTTCCTTTTGAAATTCTATTTTTTATTTTCAGTATATAAGAATAATGGTTTAACAAGTGGTTAACTGGTAGTATTCTAGTTTTTATGTTTTTGAAGCCTTAGATTATTAATCAGTAGATATCTGGTATTTCTCTAGTGTTAAGCTTGTTTTCAGTTAATTTCCTTGTTATATCTGGTAGTCTTATGGTATTGTCCTAGTATTTATGTTTCTGAATAGCTTTTTTCCTTTTGTGAAATTTGATTTGTCTTTATAATTTCAAACTCTTTTAAATCTTATATTTGTATGATTATAATAATGGTCAATCTAGTAGTTAACTTATAGGTATATAGTTTTTAGTTTTTTGAAGCTTTTTTAAACTACTTAACATGTAGAATTTTCTCTTAATTGAACTTTTTTATGGTAGTTAATTGTTACGAATATGATTTTTTGGTAACATCTGAAATTTACCTATCTAGTATTTGACTGGTAGGAATCTGGTTTTTCTATTTTTATAATTTCAAACTGTTTTAAATCTTATATTTGTATGATTATGCAATAACTAGAATGGAATTATATGGTATTTAAGTAGTATGTTTCTAGTATTTATCATTTTTGTGAAAGCTTTTGCTTTTTTAATTGATTTATGTGTTTAATTGTTTTTTTATTTTTAATTGTCTGCAGCTTTACAATTGGTGTTCCCACCAAACTTTGTGTGGCATACTGGTCTCAAATGCACATCGAACTATAATGTAATTGATTTCATCAGGGAGAATGTCCCGTCTCCTGGGATGTCCATGCTGGAGGAATCATTCTTTGGTAACTTTTTTAGAGGACATAGATGGTGGTACAGAAGAATTTGTTGCATAATCTTGTTTTGAGTGAGATAAATCAGTTGAATAATGATTGCATATTTGTTCTCTTAGGGGTGATTCCCGTATATTTTGGCATTGAGCATTTTATTCTTATTTCTAAACTCAGGGCTGCTGCTGAAGGTGATTACAAGATGATCATCACGAATGAATTTGCCAACTTTATTGCCAAGTGTTTCAAGGTGTGTCTCGATCAAATTTTGAGGTAGGATGTTGAGGCTAATTTGAAGAAGAAGAACAATAAGGCTGATGTTGTTAGAAGTTCGGAAGGAGGTGCTGATGTTGTTCCTGAAGAAGATTATTTCAAGCTTGCTCTAATATATTTCATAGCATATTATATTCTTAGATTTGATCATGGGGCAAAGATCCCTCAAGAGTACATTGATGCTGTGTGCTTGAACAAGTACCCAAAGGCTCCTTGGGGTTTCTTGTCTTTTATAGAAACTATTAATGGCTTGATGGTAGTTGGGAGGAGGAAACGGGGAAAGAAGCAATCATACAATGTGAAAGGGTTCCCACTTGTTTACCAAGTGTGATTTTATGAGGTTTTTGGGTCTTACGAAGGTATATTGTGTCATAAGGCTGAGGCTGTTGATGGCGAAGGGTTTAAACCACGTTTTTTCAAGTGGTTGCCCTTTGTTCAACATTGATACTAACTTTGTAATTTCATCTCATTTCTTTGTTTTTCTTTTATTTCTGAATTCATTTGGTTTGTTCAGTTTTTTTGTTTTTAAATTAGTGCTTTTCTGCTTATACAAATTTTTTCTTTTTGGTTTTTATATGGTAGTGATATGGTATTTATCTGGTTTTTTGTGTTTTCTATTTTTTTATTTACTAAAATGTAATTATCTGGTAGGTATATGGTAGTTAATTAGTATTGAACTATTTTTTCAGATGAATTTGAAGAATATCGTTGGAACTTGAAATCTTCCTTTAGGTCCATACAATCCTTTTTCTGAGCCTTTGGACATCAGTCCTAACTTCAATAATGACGCCACATTCAATAGCCAAACTAATCTTTTTAAAACTGTAGAAGATCTTATGAAGTCGATGGATGATGGTTTTTTAGAAATTAGAACTAGGCTTGGTGTTCTTGAAGAGAACCAAATGAGGATTCAGAATGATGTTAGGGAGCTGAAACTTACTCTCAAGGGAAGCAAGCTGAGGAAGAATGAGGATGAAGATGAAGACAATGATGTTGAAGGCAGTGCATCTGGTGGAAGCTGTTCCGATGATGTTGAGGAGTCTGATAATGGTGGAAGCATTCTCGATGATGCATCGGGTGGTAGCGATGACTCTGATAATGATGGAGGTAGTGGGGGGCAGGATGATGCTAAGGAGTCCGGTTCAGAAAAGGTTTTTGAGGATGATTCTGTTTATTCGACTAGCAGTCATGAGGAAGAGAATGAAGCCACTGGTCAGGATGATGGTGTTGACTTGGGGATTCCCCAAAGTATGGAGATTGATGTGAGTTTATTTTGCATTAAAGTTTCATTTTTTTCCCTTTTAAGAATTTTATGTAAAATGTTAGTGTAATCGGAGTTGTTAATAATTATTATATTATTTATGTTAGGATAAATGACTACAAGGACTGTTGAGGTTGATTTTACAGTCCAAGATAGTGTTACAGTTTTAGATGTAAGTTTATCATTGGACTTAATGTTTGTATTTTTATGTACTTGTAGTTATCTTTTTAGGAATCTTCTTGTTTGTTTTTTTATTTTTACTATGATCATTAGAATTTGATTGGTCTAGTACTGTGGTGGTATTTTGCTAGTATTTAGGTTGTTGATTCCTTTTGTTTTACTTATTTTTTTATTTTTTTGTTAAATTAACTGATCTGGTAGTTTAATGGTAGTAATCTATTTTTTAGTTGTTAATTCCTTGATTTTCAATAGAAATTGCGGTCACTTAAATGGAATCTTTCCTAGTGTTTAACTAGTAGTTAACTGGTATTAACTAGTTGTTTTTTGTTGATAATGTACTCTGATTATTAGAATTTGATTGATCTAGTTTTGTATTTTGTAAAATAACAGGGCACTGAACTTGTTGAAAAAACACAGCTAGTACGCACAGCTCTTGTTGAAGAAGAAGTTCAGGCAACCAAACAACTACTTGCAACTGAGGACAAGGAAGTTGATATTGTTCCTGATACTGATGAGAAAGTGGTGGAGGAGGTTCGGTTTTTTATGAAATGGAAGAGGTAATAAATTTAATGAATATTTAACATTACAAAAGTTTTTGTTGAATAAATTAGAGTCTTTTGGTAAGCAATAATCTGATATATATCTGGTAGGAACCTAGGGTTTCTAAAAAAATTATAAAGATTTTTTTAACTGGTAAGGAACTAGTAAATTGCTAGTATTTTACATGAAACATTGAATGTTCAAGGTATGTAATTAGGTTTTTAATATTTTATTTATTTTTTGACCTTTTTTCAGGTTCTAGTTGTTGGGGAGCGTCAAGTTGGTGGTGATGATGATGTTTTAATCGCACGATTGGGGAGTGAAGACCAATATGCTATTGGGAGTCAAATGCGAGTAAGTAGTTTAGGAAATTATTGATGAACTTTTTTTTTGTTTTTTCTAGAAATGATGTATTAATAGTTACTATATTCTTTAAAATAATTCAGGTAACTCGAACAGAAAATTTAGTTACTGAGCATGCCGAAGAAGTAAGATTGGAAGGATGTTTGGTTCTAGAAGAAGGCAAGGTATGAAACTTTACTTAACATGTCTAGTTTTTATCTGTTATGAAACTAGTTTTTTTGTTATGTATTGCAACTGGTAGTTAACTAGTAGAATTCTAGTATTTCTGTTGAATCGTGTTAAAGTTTCTACAATTGAAGTAGTTAATAATGATTGATACATGTTATGTTTTTTACAGGGTGTTGATGATAAGTGTATATTTACACTCATAATCATTATATTTTCAATCATAAAACACTATGATTTAAGTCATTTTATACTTCATATAAAAGATTTCCGTGGTATGTAGTTGTTTTTTATGCAAATGTAGAAACTAGGTAAATCTTGGGAGTAAAATGATAAAAAAAAATGGAATTCTATGGAAAAAGAGTGAAAAAGGTGCAAAGAGATGCGAGGAACACAAACATTTAGCTTAGGATCGAAGTTGTCAAAGATCGTCAAAGTTGCAAAGAATAATCATGAAGAAATAGCATTTAACGATCGCGACATGTATTCACAATCACGACTTATCACTCTTCATAAACAGAAAACTGCCAATCAATGTTCATGATCGCGACTTGTGATGGTTAATGGTTATCTCTTATCAACTACCAACCACCAGATAACAATGATCAACCGCCATCAACTACCAACCGAAAAGAAATCTTTTGGAAGTCAACCAATCATTAAAAGGTGCCTTTCCATTGTGGATGAGGATGAATCTTTGCATCCAATCAAAATGAAGTGATGCAACTCTTTACCAATAGACACGACTCTTCATTTGGATAGATGCAACCCTTCATACTGTATAAATAGGGTTCATGACCCACCAATTTTGGAGGGCATGGTGTATGGGATTATAGGCGTGGTATGTGATACATGCATACTTAGTTTCAGAGAGAAAATTGTGTAGATTTTGCTTCGTTCTAAGTTAGCGAGAAAATTTTTAAGTGATTCAAACCTTATTTCGATCACTAGATTCCTCTACATATTCGAGCGATTGTTGTATAAGTGTAATTGCAAATCACTTATCAATAAAAGTTTTCGTTCTTTAGTATTCATTTATTCAATATTCATAAAGAATAGCATCCTAGCGGAGGTTCTGTATGGGCCGAGACTGAATTCAAAGCAGATGCAGGAATTGTGGGAATTGACGACTCCCATTAAAGAGTGGATATGGTTTGAACAACTTTAGCTTTCACTTGCATACCTTACAACTTTGCTTTGTTTTCTACTTATACTTTCTATTTCAAAGTTTATCATATGTCTATGTATCATATTGTGTATTTCGTGTTGAGTCTTTTATATTAATCAAGTCATATGCTTTTGAGTTAACTTTAATAGTGATTTCGGGGTTAACAAGATTGTGTATAATCACTGGATCTGTGATTATAACGCTGTTTAGTGAGCCAACATTTTTTGAATGGCAACTTGCTAAATATGGCTATGTGAGAGCGACCCGTAGTAAGCATAGTATTATTGTTATCCAGGTTTATATAATCGTCTTAATTCTTTTGCACTAGACTTTAAAAAGTCATTTCATGTATTGCTTTGCGGTGAATAATTGAATATCTGACCGTCTAGATCCAAATCTGTTAAAGTAGTCTGGTGTACATAATATCTTTGATGATTTTGCATGTTTTCTTTGCTATACTTGTTTGTAGGGATAATTTATACCAATTTCTTCTACTCTAATCTATTTATACATTTATCCATTTATTTACCATTATATCCCAACCTACCCATCAACAATAAAAATATCTATTTTATTTTCTTTGTTCCGTTACTCTTGTTGGTCTTTAGAACCGAATTCCTTCCCTATGGGTTCGATATCTTTTAAAACTACATCCCAACTGTATACTTGCAGTTATCATCATTTTTCTTTTTGATAAGTGGTATTGACAACACCTGAACTTTAAAGCCAAAATCGTGCGAACAAGTTATTAAACTTATTAGTAGAAAAGTGGCGAACAAGTTTTTGGCGCGAAGGCAATTGCAATTTAGAAATCAAATTACCGGAGAATGGGAAATTATATTTATATTATATTTCAATTAGATTTATTTTTGTTTTTGTTTTTAGTTTTACATGTTTATATATTGTTATTAATATATTTTTATTGCTTATTCATTGAGTTTTCTTTCTAGCGTGTGCATGCCAAGTACGTGAAGTTTGGGAGAAAGCTTGGCATCTTTCAAATCAGAAATAGAACAATTTGGTAGGACAAGGACATGGAAAAATAAGAGACAAAGAAGAAGGATGGCTGATGTAGACCCACCACCAATTGAGGATCACCCTCAACCAAGACTCATGGATTATGTCATTCCAACCATCAATGGTAACAATCAAGGAATTGCTAGACCACCAATTGATGCAAATCAGTTTGAAATCAAGCCAGCATTACTTCAAATGATTAGCAGTAATGTGCAATACTATGATCTACCCAATGAAAATCCAAATATTCACATTGCAAACGTTTTAGAAGTCTGTGATACTTTCAAAATGCCCAATGTCCCTGATGAAGTAGTTAAACTTTGCTTATTCCCATTTACACTCCGTGATAAAGCGAAAGTTTGGTTGAATTCATTACCCCCAAATTCAGTCACTACTTGAAACCAATTAGCCCAAGCCTTTTTGACTAAATATTTTCCTTTAGCTAAAACCGCAAGACTCATAAAAGAAATCACTTCCTTTACTCAGAAGGATAGTGAATCCTTGTACGAAGCCTAGGAATGTTATAAGGAGCTTCAGCGAGTTTGTCCTCATCATGGTTTACCCCAGAATGTGATTCTACAAACTTTCTACAATGGAATAAATCATGCTACAAGAGAAGCGATTGATGATATGGCTGCGGGATCTCTTATGAAGAAAACTAGTCAAGAAGTTGATCTTTTGGAAGATATGGCGAATAACAATAGTATGTGGCCAGTGGAGAGAGCACAAGTAAGTATTACTGCTCCTACCCATTCGCATGCTGCATCTACATCTTCTGTTTCAATTAAAAAGGTCAATGAATTAGACTCTATTTCTGTTATCCAAGCACCAATAACTACTTTATCTAATAAGAAAGATAATATGCATATAAATAAGAGTAACCCTTTGACATGTGACAATTGTGGTCAAATTGGACACACTGCTTTTGACTGTAAATTTAACCCATTTGTAGGGGAGCAATTAAGTTATGTTCAAAGTTAAGGCAATTCTTATGGTTATAATGGAAATAATTATAGGAGTTCTAATTGGAAGTATGGTGATAATCAACAAAAACATTATCAGAGTAATGATAGAATAGGATAGTTGGCTAGTAAAATAGACAAATTTCTAGAAGGAGTTTGTAATAAACAATCAGAGTCTGAGGGAATGTTACAAAAAGTTAGAAAATAAGATGGATCAAATGTTTAAAAATCAATCATCTTCTATTCATAATTTGAAAATACAAGTTGGTCAATTAGCAAATGTTATTCCATCTAGAGGAAAAGGTCATTTACCTAGTAACACAGAAGGAAATCCTAAGGAAAATGTACATGTTATAGCCCTTCGTAGTGGTAAATTACTAGATGAACCAAATCTTGCGGGTATACTTTCTAATGATGTTGTCGAAATACCTGATGAATATCCGAGTAAATCAAATGATAAAGCAGGAGAGAATTAACAACCTAAATCCGGATAGGTTAATCCCCCTCAACCACCATTTCCAAATAGAATGAAGAAGAAAAATGAGGATAAGCAATTCATCGAATTCATCAACAAACTTAAAGGTCTGGAAATCAATATCTCATTCATTGAAGCCATCACTCAAATTCCTAACTACAGTAAGTTTATTAAAGAACTTTTATCTCGTAAACGTAGTTTAGAAGGAATATCAAAAGTATCTTTAACTGAAGATTATAGCAAAATAATAACTGCTACAATGCCCACTAAACTTAAAGATCCAGGAAGTTTCACAATTCCATGTAAACCTAGAAACATTTCTTTTCCAAAATGTTTAATTGATCTTGGGGCTAGTATAAACCTTATGCCTTTATCGATCTTCAAAGAGTTGAAGCTTGATGATAAAGTTAAAAGAACAAATATGGTATTGCAATTGGCCGACCAGTCTATTAAACATCCTTATGGCATAATAGAAGATGTGCTAGTTAAAGTGGATAAATTTGTTTTTCCAATAGACTTTGTTGTGCTAGATTTTGCATATGATTGAAAGTGTCCTATAATCTTAGGAAGACCTTTTATGCATACTGGCAAAGCATTGGTAGATGTTTCGGAAGGAAAAATTAAGTCAAGAATAGGTCATAATACAGTTGAATTTAACATGGGTAAAGCTGATAAAAATCCAATGGATGAAGATATATGCATGAAACTTGACTTGATTGATACTTGCATCCAAGAGGTTCTTAAGTTAGATTTCATCCATGAATATGAAGTCAAGGGCTTGAAAAACTCCATCGATAGTTAAATCTCTTATATTTTCCTAAAATATATTGTATAATATAGTAGTGTAATTTTATGTATTAGTGTAGTTTTGGCATATCACAATCGCGACCTGTATCACGCTCATGATCAGTTTGGTCTGAACTCTCTGTTTCTGTATAAAAGAGAGTCACAATCATGACTAACCTTCGCTATCGTGACTCGTCCTATTTGTGCAGTAGTTATTGCTGTAACACCTATGTTTCGAAGGTTATATTTGATATATATCCGTTGGAAAAGCAATTAATACCCTTTTTTCTATATAAATAATCACTTTTCCTAGTTTATTTTCACAATAACTATTTTTCACAAATTCAATCCTTTGCAAAATCAAATTTTCTCTGTTTTCCAAAATCAAACACAATTCTTTCTTTCTTGAATTCAATGGCTCCTAAGAAGTCTGCAGCAACCAAAGGGAAGAACAAGTTGGTCAACCAACAAAATAAGTATGGATGCTCCTTTCCAATCTATAGTGAAGAAGAAGTTGAAAGATACTTGAGAATCAAGAACTTCGATTTTAACGGTACACTTTTCCATGATCCTTCTTTTGCTATTGATGATGGGATTCATTCAGAAGTGGAGGAGTATTTTTCACTGTTTGGATTAGAAACATTTGTGAATATGAGTTTTCCTTTTATCGAGGAATGGGTCATCAAATTCTTAGTTACTATTGTGGAAGATGGGAACTTTTTTAAGAGGAAATTCAGGAATGGAGGAGAAGAATATAAGTTCACTTTGATGGATTTAATCAAATGGTTCGATTTTGGAGGAACATATAAAGAGATTGAAAAAGATGAAGATTATGATTTAATGGATGTTTGGACTGAGTTAATTTCTCTACCTTCACAAGTTTATTTCTCAAAGTCTTTTCTTCTGACACGAAACAACTAAAGTGTCGATGCAAGACTTGGTAATATTGGAGTTTCGCAATTACGACCAAAGTTTCTGATGTATATTTTGGAGTCCATCACTAGTCTGACTACACATAAAAAGGCTAGAGTTGGAGGTGCAAATACGATTTGCGAAATTATTTTGGGTGCGAAGAATCAAATACCATATCAATAGAGTCCTCGAGAGAAATTTAACTTTATGGGAGGAGTATATAAGAAACGAGCGGGTTTAGTTAAGGAAGAAGATGGAAAATTTACATTTCTGCTACATGGAGTAAGGGTAAGGAAGCTTAGATCGACAGATGGATCTACTTCTCGAGAAAACCAACTAGAAGAAGATGTTGAGGAAGTTCAATTCAGAAGTAGTGATTCAAGACAAGCCTCCAGAAGTACACATGATACATGGAGAGGAAAATTCGTTAAAGAAGTCGATCAAGCATGCCTAGACATTGCCTCCGTACAGCAAGATGTTCGTCAACTAATGAAATCTAATTTTTCTTTGAACTGCAAGTTGAATACATATTTCAGAATGAAGAATTTGGATATCTCACCAAGTCCTCCAGATTCAAGTTCGGATGATTGAAAATGGCAATTTCTTTCTTTTATTTTATTTTCTTTTCATTTATGCATGTTTAGTTTAGTTTAGATTTTCAATAGAATAAAGTCTTCCACAATGAGGACATTGTTTCCTTTAGTGTGGGGGGGCAATTGTAAATCCCAAAAATCCAAAAAAATTAAATAAAATTAAAAAAATTGAAGAATTTGAAAATTTTTCTTGATTTTTTGTTATTTATACATTATCCATACCTATACTATACTAACATATTGTCCAAGCTTATTATGAGTGTTAGTTATTACAAGTTTGATGTTAGTGCATATTTCGAACAAAAAGTTTCGAATATACCACACGGTTGAAAGTGTGAGCGTTTTTAGCACAACATTTATCAATTTGGCAAGGATGAGTGGTGAGTAACATTCAAAAGCAACATTC
>CATIWQ010152710.1:0-37154 GCA_949673415.1 Euphorbia schlechtendalii
AAAACAAATGCTACGACTATTACAACGAAACAAGAACCAACAAAGATTAACACTAGCCGCCAAGATATCTCTATTATCGAGCTTTCCTTCAAAGATCCACATGTTGCGGCGTTTCCAAATGAACCAATTAATAACTAGCCAAACTAGGATATTTTATGATTACGAAGGGTTATGATATTTGGTTATAAATTGTCGGGATACAACAAAAGCTACAATTGAGTTAGTTTAAGTTTTTTGTTCAACATATACATGGAAACATCAAGGCCGTCTCAAAGACAACATATACATGGTAACATCAGGGCCGTCTCAGATATTCTCGGGGCCCTGAATAAAAATTTATAAATTGGCTCTCATAGAACGAAAATATGTACAAAAAATTTCAATGACAAATTTAATATTTTATCAATATATATACACAATAAAAATTTTAATAAACTTTTATAAATACATATTAGATATTAGGATTACAATATTATCATTTGAAATAAATATATCGAATTATTATATTTAATGTGTGAGCCTAAGTTTTACAAAAGAAATTAAAATTAGTAAATGAAATAAATTTAATACAAGAATTGTTTGATTTTGAAAAAACAATTATATATATAGCAAAATCAGTTAAACATTTTATTGGTTTAAATTAATTAGAAACTAAAAATAAACTTACTTAAGAAACTAAAAGTAAAATAATAAATATAAAACTCTTAATAACATTTAATTTTGAGAGAGATGAAAAATAACACATGTATAAGATAATATATTTTTTTAAATACTGTAATAAAACTGATTATGAAAACTAAGTTACAAGTTAAAAAATTTATTAGTTTTATTTTGATAATCACTCTTTGATATTAATCTTCATTAAATAATAAATTTTATTTGATTATAAATAATATTTAAATGTTAATACTGAAACTTTTATGAAAATAAAGATGATTAAGTTATAATTATAATTTTTAAAAAAGTCTTAAATATAGCTTTCCATGGAAAAAAAAAAAGGAAAAATAATATTTAGTATAATATGGAAAAGAACATATTTAAAAGAAAAGATTAATTAAAGTATTGTTAATGAATTAGTTTAGTTTAAGCAAGCAAAGGAAATAAGATTTTGAAGGAAGAGAAAAGGAAATAAAGAAAGTAAAATTGTGAAAGCAATAGTTTGAACCCACACTCTTAAGGTAAGGGCAATTGCCCCTACCAACTATACTGGATAACTTAAATATCTTTACTTTCACATTTTACATATATAATTACAATTTCTGTACTTGAATTATACCCGGAATAGTATTTTGAGACCCTCGGAAAACTTTGAATCGTGAACGGTCGCTCACCTTGCTCTTGCTAATGGCCGGTCCTGGGTTACATCTGGGTTCGCATGGTTGTTCAAAAGCAACAGCTTTTTTTTCCACTAAAGGAGAATTATTTTTCTTTCCATTATAGTCAATTTTTAATGAGTTAAAAAAATATATTAAAAGTTACTTATAAAAAACTTATTAAAATATCTGAGTGCCTCTCCTTAATTTGATGCTCCACTTTTTTATATTTTTTTGTTTTAGCCTACTGCGTACATTTCCCTGCGTAATCATGTTCTTCGATTACAGTTGGATTTTTGTTGTACTTTTGTTAATGTTACGTTTTTTTTGTTATTGCATTCGTTTTTGTTTTGTTTTAGTTTATTTTGTTTTTCTATAAAAATTTTATCTCATTTTATTAACAATAATAATGTTAAAAAATCTTCACCCCACTCGAATGTGTACTTGAACTTATAATTTCTACGATCATAGTATCAGTGAAACATGCTCCTCATTTATTGATGATTAGTGAAACATGTCCATTGTTCAGATAATGATATTGCTATTTCAATTTTTGTAATGTTTGATGCACAGTTGATTTATAAAATTTTAATAGGTTAAAAAGATATTTAAAAATCTGATCTTGGGAAAAATGTAAAACAATCGTAAAAGATTTCCATAAAAGATAAAAAGGGCAAATGTTAAATTAATTAAATTAAAATCGATTGGCAACAATAAGAGGTGATAAAAATTAATCACATCATTCGTTATCTCATCAAAGAAAACAACTCTACCAAATGTTATAAGTTAATTTTTAGCATATTTGGAAATCAAGCTAAAATTGGTCAAAGTAAAGTTTTAAGCCAAGATTTAACAATCCAAAATAATAAAAGCGAAATAAGACAAGATTGGTTCTTAGTTGAGTGGAACTTTGTATAAAATCGATCATATTGTCAATTTCAACGATAACCTGCCGGCAGCCAAGATTTTTCAGTCATGAAAGAATCTCACGAACAAACAAGGCCTCAACTTCCAAAATTGAAATGTGAGGATATATGCAACCTGACTTAGCACACACAAAATTATTATCTCACGCGTTTCTCAAAATTACATAAGAAACTGAGTCACCATTCTCGAAAATAGGTGCATTAGGATTTCACTTGACAAAAGGCCAAGTCTGAGGCTCCCAAGTTAAAGACCCACTCGCCTGTTGCTCGCCACCCCCTACACCAGCCGGCCACCATTAGTAGCATCATCAACACCGTCCACTGCAATCTTCCCAACCACAATCCTTTGCCCCCAGGCCGCCTTTGCCATCTGAAGGACAAATTTCGGGCGAGTATGCACTAGCTTCCAGACCTGCTTGTTTCTCATCGTCCATAACGCCCACAGGAGGAAAAAGACCTGATGCAAATAATTCAGATTTTTGTCTCGGAACCATCACTCAAAAACATGCACAACGAGGGATAACAAAATCTCTATCAAACAGAGCCCAAACAAGACGTGCATAAGAACACTAAAAAAACATGAGCAATGGTTTCCGCCTCTAAATTGCAATTGGGGCAGAAATTAACATCCACCACGTGTCATTGAATCAAATTTACACGAAGTGGAAGGACCCCAACAAAAACTGCGCTAAATTCAAATTGAAGCTTCAAAGGAAATGTTAAATTCCAAAGCTTTTTTCGCACAAAAAGGCACAATTAGCAAAAAAGATGATTGGGTATAGGATAAAATATGATATTCACTTCACCAAGTACCGATCATTAGCTTCGTAAGGCCAAAATTGGGTGTCCGTCACCGGTTCATAAGGTAGAGGGGTTCGAAGAATACATATTGAGCCTCATGTTGTTCAAACAAAAAGTTAATCAAATTATGGTTTCAAGCATAATCTTGAATTAAAGATGCAACCCGTTGCCCAAAGAGGGACTCCTTACCACTCAAGAGAATTATATCCGTACCACTCACCCAAGCATTCCTCGAAATATTAATCATGGAACCATCCCACACTCGCCATCGAATATGCTTTAAAAAGAACAACATTGATGAGAAAATACTCTTCCAAATATAAATACATATGTCTGACAAATGGGTTTCATTACGTTGAAAATTTCGTCAGCATGGTGACATTCCAGGATTTTCGCCTTTTTTTACAATGGAAGTGAAATGCTTGTAGCAAGGTTCTTTTTAATTTATAAGTAGGTGTACTCATCTTAATTTAACTTTTAACTTATTTCAATGGAAATTTATAAATGTACAATATTGGGGGTTTTTCATGATTAGTAAGCTTGTATATTTTATAGGCTTAATGCATCTACACCCCCATGAACTTGTTCGAAAAGGGTTGTCGTCACCCTGAACTTTGAAATGTGACAGATAATCCCCTGTTCTTGTCTAAAACACGTTACTTTACCCCCTCATAAAAATACCGGCTTCAAGAACAAGAAGATGAAAATGACGGGCCAAGAATCGATACAATATTATGACTGATTGAAAAAAATATTTAGAATATAGATGGAGTTTTGAAGAAGACGAGGAACATATATTAGGGATTTTGAATGGTAAGAATTAGAATGTTAGGGATTTTTTTTGTTCATTTTCTATTCCACCAACATACTTAACGCGGGTGTATTTTAATGGTCATCCACGTAACAAGTCAAGTCAGCACAAGGGGGTAAAGTGACGCGTTTTAGACAAGTACAGAGGGTTATCTATCACATTTCAAAGTTCAAGGTGGCAACAGCCTTTTTGAACAAGTTCAGTGGGGTATAGATGCATTAAGCCTATTTTATATGCATGGTTGTTATTTATGCTCGTCGAGAAAATCATATGATGAACCTATTTGCTATCATTAATTTTTTAAAAAACTTTTTTATTTTTTACCACTTGTAAAGTGAAAACTGTTGAGAACATGTGATCGAGTTCATCCAATACAAAATCAATTAAATTATGTAAGTCACAATTTTAACCTATATACATCACTCATCATTTTTATTTGTTTTATACATGAGATAACAACACCATCTACAACAAAAACCATACTACTTATTTTTAATGAAAATGGAGCCCGCCAAAGCCCAACTCAATATAAAAATCATTGTTAACCTATATATCACATGGATACGATTCATGTTCTTGCATCGCCAGCCCAGTATACTTGATAGCACACCTTTACGTCGCCAACACATTTTGATACTTAAAAATATTGAATATGTATCTATATAATTAACTTATTAAATAAGAAAATATATTTTAAATCGTTGAAGAAGGAAGACAAACAGATAATAAAACAAAAGCGAGGCCATGCTATAACGAGGAAAGTGTTTGCCCAGAAACTGCATCTAAAAGAATTCTTTTACTTTTCTAGCTAGTTCCCAAAAATACAGAACTCCACATTAGAATGTTCATATGAACTCCAAGTTGCATCTTTGCATCTTTGTACTTTTCTCGCTACTATTAGAATTTCTCCCATGCACTTTCTGGGAAAAAATTGTGCCCATGTTATCTCCCATGCACTTTCAGGGAAAAAATTGTGCCCATGTTATCTCCCATTATCACATTTTTTTATTTATCTCTCAACATTTGTCTCCTTTTTTATATAATAATAAATTTGTTTTTTATTTATTTCATTACCCGTATATAGTTTTTTCTATCATTCGGCTTCAATGAACTTGTTTTAATTTTAATTCAAAATGAGATCCATACCATATATTTTTATGCTTATTTTTTTGTTTAGTTTATTATAATAGAATTTATGAAGAAAATAAAAATAACCAAATTTTATTGTTATGCTGTATATGCTTGGGATAAGGGAAATTGGATGTTCATTATTGAATTGTCCGCTACACTCCAATATCGAAACCACTTTTCTTGAAATAGGCTTTATTTAAATCAAACAACTGGCACGTGCCCCAGTCTAATAAGATTGAATTGAACTTTCTATTCTATTTATGGAAAAAAAATATTTCTTTCATAACAACAAAGATAAACGTGCCATAAAATATGTATATATATGTATGTATATAGGAGTAAGAAATGCAAATCAGTTTACTTATTAACAATATTTGATCAAATGGAGAACATAACTTCTGCCATTTCTCATCACAATGTGAATGAAACTCCTACTCCATTCTTCTTCTTACCTTATCTTTTTATACTTGTCTTACCAATGTTTTTTCCGAAATTCCTTGACTTAGTACAAAAGAAATTATCTAATCAACTCCATTTACCACTACCTCCTGGTCCAAAACCATGGCCTTTGGTTGGTTGCTTGCCTGCAATGCTTAAAAAGAAATCCGTCTTTCGATGGATTCACAATCTTATGGAAGATCTAGACACCAGAATTGCTTGCATCCGTCTCGGAAACGTTCATGTAATAGCCGTTACTTGTCCTGAGATTGCTTGTCAATTCTTAAAAACACAAAATTCGGTTTTCTCTAGCAGACCTTTAAACATGTCCACACAAATTGTTTCTATTGGGTATTTGAGTGCATCTCATGCTCCATTGGGAGAGCAATGGAAGAAAATGAAGAGAGTTTTGGTATCTGAAATGCTTTCGCCCGCCAAACACAAGTTCTTTCATGGGAAAAGGGTCGAAGTAGTGGACCATCTTGTTAGATACTTGTACAATCAGTACATAACCAAAACAAACAATGGTGGCGGCTTAGAAATAAATGTCCGATGGCTCTCGCGACACTATTGCGGAAATTTGCTGAGGAATATAATGTTCAACAAAAGGTCGTTAAGGAAAATATGCGAAGATGGCGAGCTAGCTAGTTTTGAGGATGAAGAACAAATCGATGCATTTTTCGCCATGCATGAACATGTGCATGCATTTGGTATTTCTGATTTTTGGCCATGGTTCAACTTCGATGGTCATGTGAAAGTTGTAAAGGAAGCTACAAAGATAATAAGGAAATATCAAGATCCTATAATTGAAGAAAGGATTAAAGAATGGAGTGTTAATGGGAATAAGAAGAAAGTGGAGGACTTGCTTGATATGTTTATTACTTTGAAAGATGCCAATGGTAACCCTATGTTATCAAGAGATGAAATCCAAGCTCAAATACTTGTAATATCTCTCTTCCTTTCTATTACTCTTGCACACCATATTGCATTATACAACTTTAAACGATGTACGATATTTATATGTTTGAATTTTACAGGACATAATGGCAGCATCGTGGATAATCCTTCAAATGCGGTCGAGTGGGCACTAGCAGAGATGTTAAACCAACCAAACATTCTCGCCAAAGCAGTAGAAGAATTAGACAGAGTTGTTGGAAAAGAGAGACTAGTCCAAGAATCAGATTTTTCGCAGTTAAATTATCTGAAAGCTTGTGTAAAAGAAGCCTTCCGCCTCCACCCTATTGCGGCATTTAATCTTCCTCATGTTTCCACTGAGGGAACAAGAGTTGGAAATTTTCGTATTCCCAAAGGTAGCCATATTCTTCTTAGCCGCATGGGTCTTGGTCGGAACCCTAAAGTTTGGGATGAACCGAAAAAGTTTAAAACAGAGGACATTTGAATGGATTTGACCAAGTTTCATTAGCTGAGCCTAATTTGCGGTTGATCTCATTTAGCACAGGAAGTCGAGGATGCCCCTGCTTGGCAATAGGAACTTCAATGACATTAATGCTGTTTGCAAGGCTTCTACAAGGATTTAGTTGGAACGTACCTTCTAATGAAACAAGTATTGATCTAAGCGAGTGTGCAAATAGTTTGGCACTTGCTAAGCCATTGGTTGCATCACTAGTTCCTCGTTTGCCTCCAAGTGTTTACTTTGCTTGATGAAATTAACCATTCAAGTTTCTTGTGCTTAAATTTTCTACAATTTAATCCATGATGTATCTCATATTTGTTGTGTAAGATAAATCAATATTAATTTCATTATTTATATGTCAAACTTCTATTCAAGGCGACTAATGTATTTTTGACAGCCTTTCATTTTCCCTCCCCTCTCTTTAGGAAACTCTAGCCATTTTAAACTTTCGAGGAAGAATGAAACTTGTCTTCATTCTCCCATTTGTATCTAGAATTCATGTTCTTATTCGTTTTTTTCGTTCTTGCAAATTTGCAACTACTTTATAATTTTATTGATGTTCGATGTTAAAATGGGAAAATGTGGGTTCATCAAGAAAATCAAATTGTCATAGATCGTTTGATAAAAGTTTATGGTGTAACCATTGTATTGCAGTTATTTGTTTTTCATATATGGATTTCTGAATGGAGTAGTACTATATAGTTTTTAAGTATTTAATTAGTTTCAATTCCTTTGGTTCTTTTTTTATTATCATTAGAAGTTGTCATCTTTATTTTACTTTTTTTTTTTCTTTTTCTGTAATTGTGTTCGTAGCAATTAATGTCAATTCCGAATTCATTTATTGCCTTAATCAGATTGCAACCACATTTCAGATTCTTCCAATTTTTTTATATCATTAGGAATTTTAGAACTTCTTCCTCTTAATTATTAATTACCTTTATTTTGATTTTAAAGAATTGTGTTTGTTAGTTATGTTAGAGCCATTTTTCTTTCTTTGATTAATTTTCTTTTCTATTTAGCCTTATATATGTAAGAATTAATATAAATTCTTGCATTTACGATACAAAACTGTCTTTCAACTTTTCTCTAGTGATGGGCAGCTACTAACTATTGTTCAGCTGGACAAGACAACTAGATCTCATGTTGCGCTTGATGTCGAGAATCTATGATAAACACAAGCCTATGTAGAAACAATTAAGAATGAACCTATCGTATGTACGCAATGCAAATTAGTCTTAAAAGCAAGTCAATTAATTTTGCATTAGTGGAGATTTGTATATTCCCTAAGCTAAGTCTAACAATTTAATATTGTATATAATCTGAAAGCTCTCGTGACAAGGTTTTCACATTCAATTTCCTTGAAATAGAGGAACAATGCATTGTTGAACAAAATTATGGTGTTATGGTTGATTTTTTTTTCCAATTTTTACTTTGATTGTTGAACAATGTTACCATGTTTGATTTTTATTTTCTTATGTTTTTAATGCACTAAATTTTATTTATTTATTTAACTAGTGAAACAAAAATTTAGTTTGATATTTTATTTTTTTAAGTATTAGTAGGAATTACTATTATTGTACAGAATTTGAAGAGTTGATGAATCCTAGATTGAAGATATTAATATTGATGTATTCATTAATATTATTATTAATATTAACAATCCAATAAGTCTTGCTTTCCTTATTTTTATTTTTGTGTTAAATTCTTTTTCACCATCACGGGATAACTTGGATGGGTTCCAATTATGGGTGGTACTTGTAAGCCATGTTCATATTCAGTATAATCTTCGATCGTCAATTTGCGAGTGTTTTGAAAGGTAGGATAACTGACACTAATATTTAAGGTTGTTCCATACGCATTCTAAGGATCGATTCATAATGAATTATTTAAGGATGGACTAGTACTTACCACTAACCTTACCACTAGACCACACTAGGGATTTTAGAAAAATTATGTTAAATGTCACTCATCAAAATATACTTAATGTTAAAGCACCCAAAGTTGCTTATTACAAGTTTTAAATTCAATTATAGTTACTGCAAAGCTAACTTTAATTGATTTACTCCCAAACAAACTGAAAATAAATTAATGAAATTATATTAAATTAACTAAAAAAATATTCGTAAATTATTTTTGGTTTGAAAAAAATGAACTTGTACCGGAAAGTTAAAAATTGGATTAAACCAGCGGTCAAACGATACTAATATATTTTCCATAGGCACTCCCACACACGATTATTGCTCCTTACTTTCCCGGGAAAAAATGGGAGTAGGTACTTTATTTCCCGGGAAAATAACAGCTTGATAGGAATCGATCCCACGAATTTCTACCCTACACCCGCTAGCACACAACCCTCTCCATTCATCGTCTTCAACCTCTCAATTCTCTCTAATCTTTCCTTTTTCTAGGGTTTGTTTATTTGTTTTGCTGTATTATCTTTGTCTAATGGATGATTCCACGGTTTCCCCCTTTAAAAGCCAACAAGCTTCTTCTTCTTCGTCATCTCAGCTGAATGTTCCTTCCACGATGCCACGGCCTTCCCTGAATCCTGAAACCCTGTCTCCGTCCGATCACGTGAACCGTTTGATAAACTCTAATCATTACGTTTCGCCGTCGAGAACGATTATTTCCGATAGGTTTATTCCGAGCAGATCCAGCTCGAATTTTGCCCTCTTTAAATTACCATCCTCTTCCCCTCCTCCGTTGAGGAATCGTCCGACGCCTGATGGTGCGAAGGAGGATAGTTCCAGTGCTTATGCTTCACTTCTTCGCACTGCTCTTTTCGGGCCTGATACGCCGGGTAAAAGGGATTCCCCGGGACGCAATATTTTCCGGTTTAAGACGGAGACGAGACAGTCAATGTACTCGCTCTCTCCTTTTGGATTCGATGAAGATAAACCTGGCGTTAGCCGTAGTCCGGTTAAGACTCCGAGGAAAGTCCCGAAATCCCCTTATAAGGTAATTGTAACTTTTTTTATTGAATATGTGATTTTAAATTTTTTGGATTTTTCGTCACTGTTTTAAATTGATTTAGGTATTGGATGCACCTGCATTGCAAGATGATTTTTATTTGAATTTAGTGGATTGGTCAGCGCATAACGTATTGGCAGTGGGGTTGGGAAATTGTGTCTATTTATGGAATGCTTGCAGTAGCAAGGTTAGTTTCTGTTTCAAAAGCTTGCTTCTTTGTTGGTAGTCCACTTGTGCCCATAAACTGATAAGTATAGTTCTTCATGTTCTTTTTCCTTGTTGACTTGAAGTAGGTGACAAAGTTATGTGATTTGGGGATTGATGATAGTGCATGTTCTGTGGGTTGGGCTCAGCGAGGGACACATCTGGCAGTCGGAACTAGCAATGGCAAAGTCCAGGTTAGTATTTGTTGCGCTGTTCTAACTTTTTCAAGTTTTTGAATTTGAGATGGTATTTTTGTTGAATTGTTTCCCTGAATCCATGCCTGATTGGCGACAAGTTTTGCAATCGTCAAATTGCAACTTGACGAGGAAGCACTAGACCTGTATGAGTTTCTCGTTTGTGCTTTAGAGAGCGTATTCAGCTGTCAGTTATAAGTTTAATTTTTACTTAGTGTTAACTTTATTTTATTATTTTTGTATTCGCATCATTTTTGGGTTGAATCTAAATTTGGAACCTGCTGTGCATATGAACCTAGAGAAAGCTGGGATGCAACTGTCTCAGTTATAACCTTATTTTCAATGAATCAACGATGTAGTTGATGAATAGGATTCAGAATTTCAGTTTGATATTTTTGTTGCATTGACGTAAGCAAGATTACCTTCAAACCTTAGGATTTAACTCTCTTATAAACATTTGAAAGTTGCGCTGCAAAATAATCACTAAGATTCTTTTGAGAACCTGAACTCGTATTACCAACTTCAGTTCTCTTAAAGCTCCAGCTGAACTATTTTATATGATGTTTCGGGATCCTAAAATCTTATAGGCAAAGAAATTTGTCATATTGATTTCATGACAAACATTAATGCTCTTTTCATATAATATAACTATACATATTTTTTCTTTGCCTAAGATTTTTCTGGTATCTCAATTCATTTTATGTGCAGATTTGGGATGCATCTCGCTGCAAGAGAGTAAGGACCATGGAGGGTCATCGGTTACGGGTCGGGGCTCTGGCTTGGAGTTCATCCATGCTATCTTCCGGTAGTCGGGATAAGAGTATTCTTCAACGTGATATACGAGCTCAGGAAGACTTTGTCAGCAAACTCTCAGGACACAAGTCAGAGGTTGGCCTTAGAAATGATCTGATTAGGGTTGGTATCGGTTCTGATTATCTTAAGCCTACTGGCTAAATGGTTTTGCTGTGATTAGGTTTGTGGATTGAAATGGTCTTATGATAACCGCGAGTTGGCATCAGGGGGGAATGATAATAGGGTAAGTAACATTTCCTTCAGCATTTCACGTCTTTTTGTTTTAAAAGTCATAAAGTGGTTCTATTCCTTTCCCTGGACTTGAGACTAAATTTTTTTCATTGATGTGCAGCTATTTGTATGGAATCAACATGCAACTCAGCCCGTGCTGAAATACAGTGAGCACACAGCGGCTGTTAAAGCAATCGCATGGTCACCTCATCTCCATGGTCTTTTGGCATCTGGCGGTGGGACCGCTGACCGGTGCATAAGGTTCTGGAATACAACTACCAACTCGCAGCTCAGTTGTATGGACACTGGCAGTCAGGTGAAGCGGCTTTTTTTCATTTTGTTTTTTCAGTATGCACCGATTTTGACTTTTTTTAGTCAGGGCTAGTAATGCAGCGCTCATCTAAACAAGTTTTCATCCTTTTCAAGCTGAACATCGTTGGAAATTCAAACATGACATGAAATTACCCCTTAAATATAACCAAATGTACTAGGCAACAAGCAAACACCAATCTGAAGAAGGACAACCAAACATAATATGCTCTACTTATTAGTTCTTAGGACAGTACACATTTCGTGTAAAGAGATTTTTGGATATGAATTATACAATATACATGGCCTAGTGCAACAATAAACTGTACTGAAGTTAGAAAGACCTATAAAAATCTTTTTTTCTAAATCTTTCTATCTCGGAGATTTGGACCAATGACTTAATTCCATGTGACAGGTGTGTAATCTTGTGTGGTCTAAGAATGTGAACGAACTTGTGAGCACGCATGGCTACTCCCAGAACCAAATTATAGTATGGAGATACCCCACCATGTCCAAGGTACAAAATAAATCACTCTTTGATCTGAATATGAACTGTCTTTTGTTAAAATTTATTCTCAAAGATTTGTTCTGTTGTGCAGTTGGCAACACTCACAGGTCATTCATACAGAGTCCTTTATCTTGCTATCTCACCAGACGGCCAGGTAAATTAATTGTTCTTGTCATGTCTTACCACAAATTTAGTCACTTCACAAATATTATATATTAATGATTTATGTTTCAGACCATTGTGACTGGAGCAGGGGACGAAACTCTACGCTTTTGGAATGTGTTCCCTTCCCCTAAGTCTCAGGTAAAGTGTCTTCATCGCAAGCTTTGCTTATTTCTGTCCTTGGTTTATTACCAGCAAGAGGAAAAGGCCGATTTCTGTGTATAAATGAACCGTTATTGCAGACTAGTGACAGTGAAATTGGAGCATCGTCTCTTGGAAGAACTACAATCAGGTGATACGACTCAGACATGTCTTCATCTAAATTACACTCGGGTCTTTTCATGTACAAAGTCAAAGATCGAATTATATTGCGATATTGGAGAGTATTGTACAAAAGAAAGCTCATCAAAATGGATTTTCTCAAACCAAACCCCATCACAGGTTGGTCCAAATTCTCTTGATCTTCCTGCTAATTTTTATTTACAAATTTTATAGTGGTGGAAGGCATATGGTGCGTTTTATTTAATGCTGCTTGCATTTTATGTCGTCCAGAGTTTAGAAAAATGATAAATCAAACAATTTTGGAATAGCTAGCTCCTCCTGGTTCCTTTTTGTATATAAATAATTATTATTTCTGTTTTATTTTTTCATCTGGTATTTGATTGATACGAGCACAGAAAAATACGCAAGATGAATCATTGAAGCACATGTTGCTTGAACTTGGCATTTATATTTTTGTTAGTAGGGAGATATTGAATGATTGTTGGTTAAACTTAGTAGATTATTATACTTTGTAGTTTCATTTGATCACTAATTAAATAGATAGGCAGTGACGACGACAACCCCATGATGTCTTAATTTGCGAGGGTATTGTAATTTCAAGCATGTGATTATTTAATTTTATAATATACCAAACATGGCCCCGTGAATGCATAATATAGCTTCATGCAATACAAACTCAGTAATAACCCAGGTTTAATACATCACAAATTTCCCATGTCAACATTCAACACGTGGCATCAAAAAATGGCCATTCTATCCCTTTTATTGTACTTTACAAAAATAACTCAATTTTTCCTTTGTCGATGCTTGGGAAAATTAGTAGTTTTATTAGTGGAATTGCAACTTTTTTGTCAACCTCAATGAACAACCTAAATATCAAGTGTTTAAGAAAATATCAAATTTTAATTCCTAATTTGAAGGTATATATGTATATAATATATAAATTCCCTATGTAACAAATGAAGTATCAACACATGATTGTCAACCTAACAAAAAAAGGTACTAAAACTACAAATGTCACATTTTTGTGAAGTTTTTTCAGCAGCTTGTTGAAATCCTTGTGTGTTTTTAGTGTTTTCCGACCAAGTGATTAGTCTAATTGGTGGAATCTGTTAGAAAAGCAAATATCCTACGTTGTTAGTAATTTGGGAGAATCAAGTGGTTATAAACACAGAACATATCTTCGTTGGAATGAGGCCTTTTAAGATTAAAGTTCAAGAGTAATCCATGAGAACTTAGTTCCAAAGTAAACAATATCATACAATTGTAGAAGTATGCGGTGTCCATGTGTGAGCTAATCCAACAGAAACAGTTGTCGCAATGATCATAACAGGGCTCGGGCAACACTCAGTTAGCTTGTGCTATTTGTTGTTACTCGTTTTCATGGGTTGTGTGGTGGTCCCGAACATTCCACTATTGAATTCTGGAATGTTAAAATGAAAAAAAAAAAAAAACCATAGCAATGCCTCCTCTGGTTTTAGATAACTAATGAAAAAAATTCCCATCTCCATGCACAAATGCCTTAATTACCTGTACAACATTATAATAACAACAAACTTAACTTATTAAAGGATTAATAGTTCTAGAAAACAACATATTTTTTTACTAAAATTCTAAGTTTAACGATAAGGTTCAATTTGAACGACACCAACTCATAACATAAGTGATTAATGTGTGTACTAAAGTAATTGAAATTGAATGAGCGACACTGCTCGAGAACTGGGTTTGTCCTTAGCTCTCGCATGAAACTGGCCGGTGTGTAGTCGGCTTGTATCTTACATTGGGCCACACATTTCTGTTGAATGAAATTAGGGTTAAAATAAGAATTAGAAAAAAAAAAAAAAAAAAGCAATTCGATTACTTTTATTAATTGAAAGATGATTTGAATGAGCTAGAATTTTATGTCTGCCCATCCCGTCTACCTTTATATATATACCAATTGAATTAAGACTAATTGTTTTGTATTGAAAATTAAAACAGTTCAAAATTGACATAAAGACACGTGCGCACCACAAAACACAATTTGTAAAGTCTGTGTAGAGTTTGTAAGTTAGTCCCTTGGGTTTATAGTTTAGGGTTTTCCCATTTGTGCATGAATTGAGATTTTAAATACAAAAATATTTGTGCCCGCCTCAATTAATTTGTTATTCTATAAAAAAACTTAAAAGTAAAACTACTTGCATATTACTAAATTAAACCTTTTTTTCTATAAAACTGAATTGAATAGACTTGGCCTAAAATAAACTCATAGGTAGGGGTGTTCATCAGTTGGTTCGGTTGAATAACCGAACCGAACCAAATAAATCGACAACAGAATTGTTAAAAAAATACAAATCGAAACTGAACCGAAGTAAAAAAGCAACCAAACCGAACTGATGTATTAGGTTCAGTTGGTCGGTTCGGTTATTTCGATTTTGTTTTGTTTATTTTTCCTATTATTTATCTTTGCTAATTCTTGCTATAATATTTTGTTATGCACATTAATTTACTCTATTTTTTAAAAAAAATTATAAATTGAAATAAAAATAAGATTTTTCCGACTTGTTAGTAAGTACTGGACTTTTAAAATTATAATAAAACAAACTAACATCAATTATTAATAAGTAAATTTCAATTAAATGAGAAACAAAATTTTTGGCATGATCAATATGCTAAATGCCTTACATAATATTTAATATTAGTGTTGCAAGTGGCGTGGAGATTGAACCAGCTTCGGTATAGATTTTATTGGTATTATATATTGTTTAATTATTAGGTAAAAAAGTGATATTATAATTTATAAAAAATTAATTTCTCATAAATATTTTCATTAATCGGTTAGTTTGGTTATATCGGTTTATTATTAACAAAAACCGAACTGATTAAAATCATCGAAAATCTATAAAATCAATAACTGACACCGAACCATTTAGATCGAATAACCGAACCGAAAAATCGAATTACATCGGTTCGGTCGGTTATTTCGGTTCGGTTTTTGAACACCCCTACTCATAGGTATTATTTTATTGTAAAAGAATTATATAATTTTATTAAAACAATCGTTTTTAACAACAATAACATATTTAAATTGAAAATAGATAACAATAGCAGTAAATTATGTTAGTTAACTATCATAATACATATTAATAAATTATTAATTATTAAAACTAAATAACTGTTTAGGAACTAGTTTCAATAACAAAAAAGTTTAACTAAATTTAAATCCAACAAAATAAAAAGAAAAATAGTAATGCTTTATAATTATTATCATAGTAATAATACTAATAACCATTATTTATAATCATAATTATTATAATTATCATTTTATAATTATTGTGTTTTTATTTCTATATTTATTATTAATTGTATTATTCAATAATTATTCTTTGTTATTAATTGAATAAATTTATTATTTATATTAATTATTGTTGTTATTTTTATGATTATTAATATAATTAATAATATTAAAGCTTAAACCTAACTGATTGAGCGAACCAAACTAAATTGATGTTGAAAACAATTTTTTTTATTATTTTTTCTTTTGTCCTTTAATAAGTCGAATAAAAAATATTAAATTATGTGCTTTTAAACATATAATTTATAAACATTGTTTTCATCGGTTCAAAAACATCAAGAAAAAAAGCTCATCCTTGTGGGAAAATGATTTTCTAAATTTCACTTTTCATACATTTGTAAACCTTGATCATTGAAATTAATTCCATGGTGGAGAACATAATAAATCAGAAATTCCATATAAAGTGATACACATACATATTTTTATTATGGGTTATTACAAAAGTTGCCAAGACGTATCCAGTTATGCATTTTAATATAGCTCAATGCTGTGGTTGTAGGTGTATGCATTTTCTACGAGGAAGGGGGACAACTTATTCAATCATCTGCTCGCAGCAAACAAATTTAGATCTTAAAAAAACAAGTGTGTATTGCGGGATAAGGTACAATTTTAGAAGCAGCAACAACTTACATATAAATTATACTAACGACAGTCGGGGTAGACCTATGAACAATTCTGTCTCAACTTCCATGCTTTCTTTGCCTGCTATTTGTTGCTTATTACCTGACTTCTCCATTGCTTTCATTCCACACTACACCCCAAAAAATCCTATTTGTTACCATAATAGTATTAACTCAAAGCAAATTTGGAGGCTTAGAGCTTTTGATTTATCATAATTTCGCATCAATACATGTAGTCACAACTATTTATAGTTGTATACTAGTAACAACAATTGATATTGTTTTTGAGTCTTATAAAATTTGTTTGAATATTTTGAGTCTTGTAAGCAAAACTGGCAATCAAGCTTTATTTAAAGACTAAGATACAACCCTAAGAGTCAGAACTTTGGTTAACCCAAGCTGGATCATGGTAAATTCTATAATATTTGGTGCCAATCCAATCACATTAATGATCTTATGCATATTTTTTAAAGCATTAGAATTGAAGAGGCATATCAAGTCAAAATCAAACAACCAGTTGAGCATTTATTTCCGATTAAAATTTTAATAGGATTTAAAAGTAGAATTAGGGGCCAAAGAAAGAAACGAATAAAATGCGTACCTTCTCTAACAACTTTTTATTTTCTTCCAGTAATTCTCTTTCCTGGTATCAAAATTTAAGAAACTGGGGACTTAAAAATGGTACAACGAAAAAGGCACTGAGCTATGTATAGAAAAAGACATTCTCAGGCAAGTGCAGGTATGAAGCATTAGCTAATTGAGTTACCTCTTTCCTTAGCTTCTCAATTTGCTCCCTGAACAGCTGATTCTGCATACAGGTAAGGAAAGTTCGTCGACACAAGGTACAAGATATTTATTTTTTCTCAACAATCGTTAATGTGTATGAACTCATTGTTACAACAAAAAAAAGTGTATGAACTCATTAACATGTATAGGAACCAATTGACCCCAAATTTTAAGATTGCGAGTAAGTTACTATCCCATTTTTTTAATGTACATTATTCATGTACCTTTCTGGTCCTAATTCTGCTTAAGCTTCGCTCCAACTGATTCTCTAACTGCTGAAGTTCATCAATTGAACACGGTTCTAAGCCCTGTCCAAGCAATTTTCTGCAAAATAATACTTCCGTGCTTCAAAATATTTGAGAATAGTTCATCAAAGGCTAAGAAGTCATATGACAAACTTGATACGAGGGAAAGGGTAAGAAGAATTTATTCAACCTCTTAGAGTCTTGAAGAAGCTCAATTTTCTTTGCCAAGCTTAAATTATCATCCTTCAAATTCTGATAATGAGAAAATTAAAGAAACGAATCAACCAAGAATTTGTTTGTTTCCACTAATGGTGGTGATATGCAATTTTCTTATATGGAAATTGACTGATTGACTGACCTGCATGCTTTCGGGAACTGGTTTGCAGCTGTTTCCGAGATCCTTGGCTTTCTTATTATACCGCTCTATTGTCTTGTTGATACTAAAACGTGTGCATATAAAAATAAGAACAAAATTTAAGGGTAAGGAGTTGAGTATATCCATACCAGTATGCTAATAATGAACCGGTAATAGGAGTTTTAAATGAATGTTCTAATCTTCATTTCTGTTTTCCAATATGTCAATTTTACAGTCTTATAAAAAAATTTCAGTACGCCTCAGACAAATTAAATAAACTTTATGACAACCGTAGTCATTATCAAAATATGAGTATGAATACGATGAATTAGGAACTCTCCATCTGAAAGAACATGAGAAGTTATTGAAGTAATTTCAAGAACTAAAATTTCATTCCTTAAATTTGAAATTTTAAAATTAATAACTTCTAATTAAAATATAGCGTATAACCATTTTTTTTTTTAAATCAAATACTCATTCTCTCCATCTCAATTTTAAAGTCACATTATCATTAAGGTGCCTCTCAAATAATGAAGAACTTCTTTTTAATATAAATTAAATGTCTCTCAAAAATTTCAATTATTAATTATTAATAGTAATTCACAATGAACATGAGGTTAACCTGAGAATATAAGAAAATGGAATCTCCCAATACAAATTTATTTAAAATTGTATATATTAAAATAACAGCCCGTGATGTCAAACAAGAAAACATTAAAAGATCTATGTTTATAAAGAGATTAAATTTTCACGTTAAATTTACTCTAAGTTTTTAAAGAAGAATGATGTGTTTAATTCAAATAAGATAGCAAACACAAATGTTGCTTCATCAAAATGCAACGCTGTGCAAGAACATTATCGTTTCTAGACATTAAGCTAAAACCACAAGGTGGAAAAGTTTGAGACAACTCCCTACAATCCAAGAAAAAAGATGCAAAATAGGAACAACATGTATCATAATTAACTGGCTTTAGCACGGAAACGGAAACCAACATGGAAACGAAAACTAGGAAAACTCTTTCTAAATGGTACAGGTTCAGTAACTGTGGAGAAACACGTTAATAATAAATATGTAAGGGTATATTTATAAATATAAAAAATTATAAATTTCATACATATTATTTTATTCTTATATAAAATGCTAAAAAACATATATTTAAAACAAATTTATTGATTATAAAGCAAATTTACTATGAATAATAGCCATTTCAAAAAAAAACAATAGTAGAATAAGGTTATCGAAGATAATAAAGTTTCATGAAGTCTAAATTTGTGTTATATATAATAACATAATAATGTAAGTATATCAAATGGAATAAAACAAGTTTTTATAATATAAGAATATTATTCTTTAATAATGATTTGGAGTTTTAAAGTTACAGTAGTTTGAATAGATTAGGAATTTTAATTTTTGAAATAAATCAAAATTGGATCTTTTGATACGAGGATTTGCTAGGAAACAGTTTCCAGAATTTAAGAAAACGAGTTTTCAACCTTCTTTAATTGCAGAAGAGACCCGGAAACGTCTCATAGGGATTTCTTAGGGTTTCCATTTCCGATATGGATGAGAAACTTGGAAACAGCAGGTCACTGGAGTTTCCGTTCTTCCTAGACTAGCTTCAAGCAAAACTAAGCTATCTAATTCAATTGTGGCATGAGTGTATCCGAGATTCTTAAGCTAAGGTGAAGTTAGAGAGAGTGAGGCAAATAAATATATTCAGAAACATGAGCATTAAATATAAGATCGCCATAATTAAATGCAGCGATAAATTTTGCCCAAATGTTATTAAAAGTAAATTTTCCAACATCTCAATCCGTAAGAAAATGTTTCAACTATCTTGACCTGCTAAATTTCTACCATAATTTGGTTCTGGACCAACTGAGAACCACAATACTACCTCTCCCTAACCATGTTAATCAAACACTCTTAAATGAAAAATATTGATGTGGAAAGCCAAGAATAAGGAGATTGGTATTATATGATATCGAGGTATGTCGTAATGAGATAGAAATTCTTAATGGATGAGCAATAGATTATGGACGTAATAATTAAATTGAAATGGAACTGAAACAATATAACGCAGTAATATAGCCTAAATGCAATCAATCATATGGCTAATATAGTAACATGTGGCTTGTACGGTAAGAGCTAAAATATGGTAGATTATATAAAATATGCGAGTATAACTTTGCAAATGAAAAGTGTAAACTATTAAATGAGAATCACAAAGATTAGATCATATGATAGAATAAATACATGCTCCAGGTTAGATACATAATTAGAGGGTTATTGTAGGTATCACAAGGATTTCCACTCAAAATCTTGCAGGATGAATAACCTATGAATGAAAAAAGAGGGTACTAAGTCCAACAAATGGAGTCTACATTAATGTAATCTTCGAATCTATTTTAAAGTAACTTGCTTTTTATTATTTTAAACTGCATCTAGAATGAGCTTCATGTTTCTTTCTCAATTATAAAATCATAATAGTTAAAGCGGTCTTAGTAAATTTCAATAAAATTTTGATTAAAGAATATATGTGTGTTTCAACTTTAGATAAATGAATTATTATATTTTTTTTGGTAATAATGGATTCTAGAATGGGTATCAGAGTTTACTACACCAAGATGTCTAAAATAGAGATTATAGCAACTTCCAGTTATTGTATTGATTTTCGCTTAGAGCGGACAGTGGAGACCGACTATATATTAATGTGTTACAGTAAAGTATTCAAACTTTGTATGTATTTGTTAGAGAAAAGACTTCAAGCTATGTATAAATGTAGTATCAGACAAAAAAGAAATGATTAGCCCTACAAAAATGATTAGCTGCTGAACTTTTCCAGGAGTATGAATTAAATTCGGCAGATTTTCTTTTTAGGGTTCAGGACATGTCAAAGCAAATATTAAAGAACTAGTTAATATGCAATATTCAAAATAAAGATTTTTTTATTTTAATTTATTTTAAAATACTCGAAGCAAAGTTATGTTAATTTATTTTAATTATACATGCATTTGGTAAGAGTAAAATAGAAGATGCATAATGATTTCACCCATCTCTTTATGCAAGACATAAAAGTATTATCTACCAAAATAAGAAAAAGAAAATGAACAGAAAACTATCTTGGGAACTGATTTTTAATTTAGACTTAAAACATAGCTCCAACTTTTACTAGTTGTCGCCCTCAATTTTTGAAAGTAAAACACATATCACATATATTTGATGTTTCATTGTTTAAGAATCTAATGTGTCATCAATATGAGAGCATGTAATGAAACATTATAAATTATAAAGAAAAATGAAATACTGAATAAGAAGCGAAAATGAAAACGAAAACGGAAATGGAAATGGAAATGGAAATGGAATAATTATTTAGAGTTAGAAGCAATTTTAGTTTAGGGATTGATGGTCAAAAAATTGGAATATAATTTGCGAGACTCTTTAATCTTAAATTTCTTAGCCCAATAGTTAGGCATCTAGCTGTGATCCTGGAGGTCGCATGTTGGAGTCCACATTCGGACAAGGTTTTTTCTTTGTTATTGTTGTAAGCTCAATGAGGAAAAGTTTTTGAAAAAAAACAAAGTTTCCAACTATGAAGTAATATTTAAGGAAACAACCCAAAAACTCCTCCTACTTGGTTTCCATGAGTTTTGATTTTCGAAAAGGAAAAAAAAAAAAACTTAAAAAATTTAATGTTTAAAAGTTCCTTGCTACATAGTGGAGCATTATAAATAGTTATGCCTGTTAATTTTAAAAAAATATCATATATAACAGCTTGCAAAGAAAATGAATAAGGCTTGTGTTTAAGAATCGAAGCTAAGCTAGTGTGTTAAGTGTTAACTTAATAGAACTTCTACTTGTATTGTGTCAATCAAAACTCAATAATTAACAAAAGACAAAGGCTCAAAATCAAAGGAAAAAAAGGTTGAAAATATAGGTTCCTTTTATCAGAAAATGATAAATGCCACACTGACTCATTTAAGTTGTCTAGTTCAGTCTACTATTTCTGAACTTTAAAAGTTCTATAACTCTTTCATCTTAGTAAAGGTTTACTATTTTGCATCTTGAATGACACATGTCAGTTTCTGATTGAAAGAGAATAACATCTTCGAAAAGTCAACTCCACTGGAAGCTCACACGTGATGTTGTGGGGGAAAACTTGTGCACGTTTTTAAAGTTCAAGATGCTACGGAAACATTTTCAAAGTTCAAGAGAATAGTAGGCGGAACAATGACAACTTCATGTACCCTAAGATGTTTGTTTGGATGACACAAACAGTAAGTGAGTTGCTACCACCAACTTGATCAAAGAGTATATGATACTTGAAGAAACAAATTTCAACTATCTAAATAATATATTGCAAACAAAGCTATAATTAATGTTTGTCCCAAGTCAGTGGCATGTTAGTTGAGTTTAAAATTTAAAATAACCAAGTAAAGAGTTATTTTAATGGGGTTTAATCAATGAACTAGTCACAAATTAATCGAAAACTTTACTGTAAACACTAAGATCAATACACAATGGTCATCTTGGAGAAAGCAATTAATTTGCTTCTTTTCAGAAACAGTATTGTATTTTGTAAATGAAGGCAGTAAACCTACCACACATAGTTCACAAAGTACAACCTCTATCTGTTCAAGGACCCCAATATACAGCAACCATTATATAATCCAGATTCCAGTTTTCTTGTACTTAAAGTCTACAGAAATCCCTCATGATATTAATTAACTACTTAAAACAAGTTATTAATGAAGACAATACACCATCAATAGTAATTTAATATAAAATGTGTATTGAGTCCAACTCCTTCAAGAGTTCAAAAGGAATGGCAAAAGTTGTTGGTGCTTATAGGTTCAGATTTATGTTCTCTATTCTATAAATGAGTATTAGATCTAACAAAACAGTATTTTATGAGATCTCTCTTTCACTTCTTTCCCTTTCCTATCTTTTTCTGAGCGTTGACTGACAATTACCAACCCAAGAAATTAAAATACTAAGTTGAAAAGAGAAAATAAAACAGATGTAGGACACAAAATTCAACAGTATTCTGACAATATAAAAATGAAAATCTTCAACAGCACAAAACAAAGCATAAAGATTTGATAGATCAGATTACTTAAATTTGACTGATAAAGTCTGAGAGTCCGTACTATACTAGCAAAGGCTAATATATAGATATAATTTTGTAGGATGAATATAAAGAGGTTTTATGTGGACTTGGTCAAACAGATTAAGGAAAAATCCATTAAAAGTCTTAAACAAGGTTTACATATGCAATTAGATGAGTGGAGATTTCTATTGAAGGGGAAAAAGAAAAGAACCTGCAGCTGGAAAACTCATAAAGCTTTCCTCTGGTAGAGAAAATGATAAGTGCAACTTCAGCGTCGCAAAGAACCGAAAGCTCAAATGCCTTCTTAAGTAATCCATTTCTTCTCTTTGAAAAGGTAACTTGCCTGCTTGTAGCGTTTTCTATTCTCTTCATCTGAGTCTTTCCTCTCACCATTTTCGTATGAAATCTGCCAAATAGAAAGTAGATCGAAGCATATTTAAGGAAAAAACAGCTCCAAACAAACGCAAAGCTAGATTGTATGGTTCCAGAAGGATCAATACCTAAAAATCAATATGTAGCAATGTTCCTAAAAATGGAAAAGCCAGATGAAATTGAATTAAAAATGCCAATAACGAACCTGAAAACCTCTGAATCGGGAACAAGTGAAGTACGGAAGTTGAATCCGAGATTCTGAGGCGAAACAAAAAAAACCCTAGAAATTGAAAATGAAGGATAAATAGATCGGAATGGAGTTCGAGGACAAAGGAAAAAAATGGAAAAATGATTTAACCCTAGAAGGAGAAAGGAATGGAAAGAAGAGAGAAAAGGGAAGAAGAACCTAATCTTCTTTCTGTATTTGGTAAATTGAGAAAAAATAAAAACAAGCAGCTCCCAAAAACAGAAAACAGAGAATATGACTGAAATAGGTGGGCAATTGGGAAGATCATGTGAATCCCATTATAACTCCAACCCCTCCCCAAAGGTAGCACCAAAAGTTTCGTGCCTAGTGAGTCATGTGATGACACGTGGTAACTGGAGACTGACAACTCGCTTTTCCGGTATCCATTGGAGAGGCAACTTACTCATATGAAGCTCAAGACAGCAAACATTCCTGTCGGTTGCCAGTTCCGCACAGACAACCCCCAAAGAATGCACGCAATATCTGACCACCCTCCTCTCTCTCTCTCTCTCTCTCAGTTTTATTTTTCCTTTTCTTAAACAGCAAAAAACAGTGTTTGGTAATTAGCGAGAGCAAAGATCACTGTGTCCGTACTATTTTTTTTAAAACGTCACTGTTTCCGTACGATGATATTTAGTGGTCGGCCAAATGGGATTGTGACAGCGCATGCTGTCACGTGGCCCATCTCGTTTTGTTCAGCTTTCTTGAACCCGTATGCATTTTTATGTCATTTGAATAGGTTTTGTATTTGTATTATGAATAAGGGCGTATACATGGGTGAGTAAAACTCTGATTTGGTTCAAAAACTGCACCCAATAGAAAATTGAAATGGGGAAATTTTACAATTGAATCGAATTATTTCAGTTCGGTTCGGTTTTAAATCAAAATTATATTTTTTATTTTAAATTAATTTTTTTTCCATATATTAATTTTTTTAACATAAAATAACTAAAAGTTAATATAATAATTTTTAACATATGTAACTTATTGTTGATTTAAAAAAAACCTTAATTTTCAAGTATTAAATGTAAATTGAATGTGAAAATAATTATTAAATTAATTTAAAATTAATTAAAATTTATTTTTCGATTTTCTGTTTTTTCGGTTTTGAACCGAAACCGAACCGAAAACCAAAAACGTAAATATATAGAACCGAAACCGAACCGAATAACTTCAGTTCAGTTCGATTTTCAGGTTTTTTTGCTCTCCCCTAGGCATGTATGTTAATCATCTAATAGTAGTAATTTTAATATTTATTTTAAAATTTGTTGTCTCCGTGCTTTTTAAGATACACTGAGAAAACAAGAAAAATTCTACAGAGGCATGTAATAAGATGATAAAAAACGGTACTGAAGCAAGTCGCAACTGTAGATTTTATCAATTTATTATACTTGATAGAAAAAATTATGACTGCAAATGACCAATCTAGTGTAAACTTAAGGTTTGTTTGATTGATTACATAATATAATGCTCTTTCAAATCAAAATAAAGTTTAAAAATACAATAGTTAGCAACTTATCATAAGTAGAAATTCTAATTTGAGGAGTACAATAAAAAAGATATAAAAAAATAATTAGTTATTTAAACAATATAATAAAATACTTTCCTTTATTTTCTTCTGAGTAGCCATAAACTACATATAAAAATAAGCCGTCTATGCAATATTTAAAAAATTTAATTTGTTTTCTTTCTTACTTACATTTCTCCAATCAGGAAGGAGGCGGGATTGATATTTTAGGGGGTTAAAGACAAAAATAATTCCTCAAGCAAATTGGTTGTATAAACATTGAAGTTTTTTTATGCAACTTTCTAAAAAAAATTATTACACAAAAATTTGATATATAACATGCTTTTGCAATCTAATTAAATTTTTATAATACTAAAAAAATAAGGTTAAATTCAAAAACATATCTCGTGATTTGACTGATTTGCAAAAAAGTTCTTGTGAAATCTTTTTTCAAATGGGTGCCCTTGTTTTTAAAATTTTGTAAAAAAAAAAGGATTTTCGATTTGAAATTTCATAATAAAAATATGTAATCTTATCAATTTTGAACTGAAATATTGCAGCTTAGTTGATAAAAAAATACAATACATCTTAGTGATCAACTTTAAAACTTTTTTGAGATGTAAAATAATTTTCTTCATTAAAATGTGATAATAACTTTAAAAAATCATAATGATTTGAAAAAATCATCGAAAATTACTCAAATTTGATGTATAACTTTTAAATAATATGGACAAAATTTAGGAATGTTAAATGGATTGAAATACTTGATGTAACACTATTACTTTTAATGAAAAAATAATTTATTTCCTTTTTTCCAAACTTTTGAAACCAAAGACACCTAATTGTAACAAAAAATTCACAATGACCTTTTTGCAAAACCTTCAAACCATAAAGTATGTTTTTTAAGTTTACCCAAAAAAAATAAAAATTGCATCTCTACCTGTCTCCGACCAAACATGACCATGTGTATTATGATTTTTATATGCTGATTTGTTTTTTTATAAAATAAATGTTACTTTATCTTCACATAAATGGTACAAAAAATAATTTTTTCAAGGAAGTCGGCTTATAGATCTCAACCTAGATTATATCATCTTAGAGTCATATGCTCTCAACGTTGTTTCTACTTTAAAAAACAGGTCCAGTATTAATTCTAATGTAGGTTTATTTTTCGAGATTGTTTGGAACTGGTTAATCATTTAATAGTTTTTCGTTTAGTTTATGTTAGTCGGTATGCGAGTCACTCTACTCATCTGTTAGTTAGAGCAGTTGGTTTCTTTACAGAGACTTGCTTTTATGTTTGTTCACCTTTGATTAAAATTGTTATTGCATCTGATTTGACTTAATTGACATATTCATTCGGTAAAAAAATTGAAATATTTAATTAAATAACACACTATACAAAATGAACTCGTATACATTATAAAAAATCAATTTAAATTAATGCGATCAAAGGAACACTAATCTTAAAAACATAAAAAATAGCAGGAATGTTAGTAGTATATATCTAATGAAAAAAATTGTAAATAAACTTTTTTATAGTTGAAAATATGATATAAAGTACATATAAATAATAGTTATTTTAATTATTATATTAGTCCGGTTATATCGGTTTATATAAATTAAATTGAACTATTAAAATAAATAAAAAATCTCTTAAATTCAATAATTGAAATGGAACCATTTATATCAAAAACCAAACAGAATGGCATTGACTCGTTAGGTCATTTCGGCTAGGTTCACTTTTGAACATCCCTACAATTACCAAAGGAAAAGAGAATATGCTTCCATCTATGAAATTATATTTTGGGTTATGAATAATCTTCTAAAACAAGTTGATAAAAGAGTTACTCAATGATGGATTAATGTAGAGTGACTTCTATAAAGATACTATGGTGCCTTAAAATTAATTTAACTTTATATAAAAAGTATTAATAAGTATTTTTAATTGCTTAAAGTGTAATTATTTTTAAAAAACAATTATAAATATTAAGATTCTAACTTTGATCATCTCATTCATTCATTTTACGGATATATCATTTCTACTATATCAAATTGGATTATAATAATTATATGATTTGGATTATTTGTATATGAATTATAATTTAGTTCTCTGATTAGTGATTAGTCTTGTCATTAGGTAAGGTGTGGCTATTGTGTGTATTCATATTCTCTTCACCCACTGACTTTCGTTGCATTAGTTTATAGTATACCAAAACGGGAAAATTATAAAAAAAACAAGTTTTTTTTAATAATGGCATGTTAATTGGTAAAGTATACTACAAAACTATACAGTATATAGTTCTGAAATCTTATAATTATTTAGTGTAATGAAAGTTATGAAATCGATTTAAAAATGTAACTAAAATATTTTTCTTATTTATTTCTTAATGTTATTCTAGGTAAATGTGCTGTCCAATCAAATCCTATGAATGTCAGCCAAATGTATTAGAGAGATGTTGGTGTCTACTTTATTGACGAGTGCACATCATTTCATTATTAATTTTGCAATTTTAATTTGTGTATAAGGTACTATTCGCATCTTGTATATACATTTATAGTTATTTTATTGTTTAAACTGTACATAAATAGATACAACAACACAGTGGTTGAATTAATTGAATACATATTTCGTATAAATATATAAAAATAAAAAACATGTATTGATTTAATATTATGTTTAATCAATAAAAAAAATAAAACTTTCATGTTCTATTCTGGGATTGAAATAGCTATTTTATTATATTTCAGAGCATCATGTGAATAAAACAACACTATATTAGACTAGTAATATTTATTATGTTATTAGCCCACCAACATAATCATTTAATTTTTTTTCTATACAATACGAATTAATGTTATCTACGACTTATAATACATAACAAAAATATGTTTTATTTGGTAAAAAAATAATGGTATATGAGATGGATAAAAGTTGTATGTATATATAAAGATGAAGAAGAATCAATAAATTTTTTTTTGTTGTTTGATTATTTTGTTACAAATGCGGAGAACAAAAGGAAAAAAAATTATGATATATTTTAAATTACGAAATCTCTAACATTCAATCAAATATATAAAAAAATTTGATTTTAATCTCATCTAATTTCAGTCCAAATTCAGCCCATGTCTCACTGTTGGCAACACGGAGTTAAATTGGAGGGGTTTTCATGGAAATACCGGAAAAAGTCAAAATAATTTTAGGTTATGGCATGGTGTAATTTTACAAATCTCACATTTTAAGTTTTGATTTTTCAAAAAACTTGAATTTAAATTTTGGTTTTTCAAAATACGTAAATATAAAAATAACCACCGATTTCGGGTATAATATTTATTATACCGGGTATAACAACATTATACCAGGTATAACAGCCATTATACCAGGTATAACAGCTATTACACCTGGTATAACAGACATTATACCAGGTACAATGTTTATTACATTGTTCGAATATGAAATTTGAAACCGGATCTTAAAAATCTCATTATCTTCAATGATTTGAATGTTTCTCTGAAATTCTTTATTATGTTGACTATTATACCAGGTATAATAGTCATTATACCTGGTATAATGACTATAATCCTATTCAAATGCGATATCTGAAGCTGATCTTGATACTTTTTTATTTTTCGATTATTTTTTGATAAATTTAGTTTGCATTATACCAGGTATAATTGCATGATATGAAAATTAGATTCTAATGTGAAATATGACACTCCATGTATATAATGACCATATACTATTTAAATGCGAAACTTGAAACTTAATCTTAATACTTTCTTTATCTCCAATTATGTGTATGCGTTTTTATATTACTCATTGTACTGGTTATAATGGTTATTATACCTGGTATAATAAGTATTATAACAGGTATAATAGTCATTATACCAAGTATAATGACATGATGTGAAACTGATTTCTAATGGAAGTCGGAAAATACATAAAAAATAACAAAATTATCAACAATCACACCACGATTTTCATACTTGAGAAACTTGAAATCATATGTCCGAATTCCATCATAATGCACCAAAACAGTAAACATCTTGCACAGAAAAGGTTGAGTAAAAATACAGAAAACAAAACATCTTTCAAACATAAACTCGTCGGAGGAAAACTAAACTCATCTGAAAAGAAATAAAAACTGAAACAAATCGTGAAATGGCATCAAAACTGAAACTAAACTCATCGAAAAACTGAAACAAATTGAATAAATCTGAAAAGCACAAATTGCGATCTACACAAATAAGAAGAAAAAAGAGCAGAGAATAAAACAAATCACAGTAAAAAAACAGATCGGAACAAAGTCACAAGAAAAACAGAGAAAATTGAAAAAAAATTATCCAATCAGAAAATCAAATCGAAGAAAAAAGTAAACCGGAGTACAGATAAAACACATCGGAACAAATCGAAGGAATAAAAAGAGGCAACAACACAAGTCGAAAAACTAATGAAGAGATCGGAATAAAAAAAAGCAGCAATAGATTTGGATCTAGATCGAAATTTGATGATGAAATCGGAATGAGATAAAATCGCAACAACAAGTTGTGATTTAATGAGAATTCAATTCACAAACATCTTGATTTTGAAAAAGAAGAAGAAGAAGACGAAAAGAGAGAAAAAAGAAATATGAATAAAAAGAAAATAACTATGGTAAAAGAAAAATAACAAAATAACAAAATCAGGAAAAATGAAAATATTATCCGACTAAAAATATTTTACCCAGCTTGTCTTTCCCCAGTATATAAACCAACCCAAGAGAGAAATGGTTGACTTTCTCAATCGTCAAATGGGACCCTTTTACTGGAAAAAAAATTTTGTGAAAAGTATGACCAACATGCATTGAGTAAAAAAAAACATGAATTTGAGCAACTGCATTTACAATTTACAATAAAGAGTACCACAGTTTCGTCTTTACAAAATCTTCACGAATCCATGAACAAACAGATTCAAGGCTCATGTAGCTTTTTGTAAAGCAACAAAAGCTGCCGAACAGATAAAAATGGAACACTTCAAAACGGTGCAACTATTTGTCCACCTCATTAAACAGAACATATTGGCTTCAACGAAAAAACATTTTGCCTAGAAATATCATGATTTTGAAAACCGAATCGGATTGGGTTCGACCGGAACCGGTCACTGATCTAGTCAATTTTTTAACGGTTTTTAATCCGGTCAAAGAATGGACGTGACCGGTTGCACCCGGTCGAACTAGAAATCGGTTCATCCAACCTACTGGTTCATTGATATTTAATAAAATTATATGTTTTAATATTTTTTGCAATAGGTAAGAATAAAACTCACAACCTCTAGTTTATAATCCATTATATATATCATTCAACTACAACACTTAATTATTTTATAATTCTATTTTATTTCATTTATAACATTCACATTAAACTATTACATATGTATAAATTACATATTTACTTTATTTATTTAGTGCTATAACTAAATTTATTTTGTCTTTAAATGATATTTTTCAATTATAATTTGAATTGTGTTTAATTTTAAATTTTTTAAAATCAAAGTAATATTTATTTATTTATTAGTAGAAAAATGATATTGAATGTACATTATTTTTTATCAAATATATGCACATTAAATCATTGACTATTTTTTTAATCCAATTTATAATATATAGTCTCATTTAAACTAAATTCAGTTGAATACAAAATTATATTAACATTTCTTTCATCAAATTGTATTGATTATTATGTCGTACTTTTTTTATTTGAAGAATAAACTTTGTATATGAAATATTAACATTAAAAATATTATCAATTATTAAAATAGTGTAACTTATATTATTTGTTTGATATCAGATTATTAAAAATATTAGTATTTGACAAATTTTTAGAAAATCCGATTCGATCACCGATTTAATCCGATTGAACCTTGAATTCATGAACCACCCTCTTCACCGGTTCGATAACCGATCCGGTTCTAAAAACCATGAGAAATATACAACAAAAATGTAAGCTTTAATAATCAGATTCAACTTCCAGGTAGAAGAAACGAAAACTTGCCAACTATCTCATCTTCCAACCTTTCATAAAACACTATCATTAACACAAAATCCGAATCTCAACCGCCTACTAATAGATAAAAAGAACCTAACAACAGCACAAATTTAATCACCGCCCATCAGTGGATGTAAAAGAATCAGCAAAGCCAGATGGCCTAGTAGGAATACTAGTCTGAGTATTATCGATGCTAGAAGAAGACGATCCATCAACATTAGTTCCCTCGATGGCTTGCCACTTCTTCAAGGCCTGAGGCAAAGTCATATCAAGGTCGATTCCATAAGCATCGTCCGGGTCGGGTTCCAAGGGTCTCCAGATGTCGACGAGGGACGAAAGAATGTTGACGACATGGCCCATGTCGGGCCTCTGGTGGGGTTCCCTGGCGGTGCAATGGCCGGCCAGCTGCGACACGGTGCTGACGCTGACTAGGGCTTCCTCGCCCTCGAGGCTTATGGCCGGGTCGATGACCTGGCGGAACGTGTCTTTGTTTATGAGCATTCTTCGGAACCACGTGACGAGGTGCATGCTGTCCTCTGGCTGGGTGTCGTCCAGCGCTTTTCTTCCCGAGATTAACTCCATTAGGATGACGCCGAAGCTGAAGACATCGATCTTGGTGGTTACTCGCCCTGTCACTGCAAACACGGAAATTTAAAATTGTGAAGCTCATGTTGAAGTTTAATAGAATGATGAGTGTATAATATATTCTCAGGAATCGAATTGCCCTAACAAATGGCATCTTGTTTGTCCACACGGTAACGAGAAGCGTATGGTAAACAGAATTGATGCTCGAACCAAGGTTATCAGAATCTCACAATTTTCAATACAAATTTCACGATTCGATTTGATTCAACCCCAAATATCTATGGGGTGAATGTAAATACACTCTAAATCTTAAAAATTTATTAACAATTCAGTGGCAAATCCGCTGGATCTTACAATTTATCCGATTCAGCCGATTCATGAACTATAATTACCCTTGACCAAAAAAATTTATAAGGGACTTTTATGCATTAAACTTGAATTTTAAGTGCTTATTTGGTTATAAATTGTTTAATATTGAACTTGTTTATAGACTAAAATTTAGTAAAATCTTCAGATTAAACATTAAAAATGTTTTGGTTTCATTATTTATGAACCTGAACTAAATCTTACGAATTGATTCACAATCCTCCATTCACAAAATTTGAATTTCGATTCTCAATTTGAATTCTGATATATGATTCAAACATACAAATTGCAATGCAGTGAGCAAAATACTACGTGAAGCATACAAATGAAACAAAAAAAATTAAGAAAACAAGGAAATTACCTGCATATTCGGGTGCAAGATACCCAAAAGTCCCGGCTAGTCTTGTTTCAATCGAGGTTTTTCCCTCAGGGGCAAGACGAACCAGCCCGAAATCCGCAACTTTAGCCCGCATATCATCCCCAAGAAGAATATTCGACGGCTTCAAATCCCTATGAATAAAGCTTTGATGAGCAAGCCCATGAAGATACTCAACACCTCGAGCCACATCAAGGGCAATAGCCAATCTACGACTCCATTCCAAGGGCTTAATCCCCCCTTGCTTCCAATTGAACAAAAATCTACTCAAAGTCCCTTGCGGCATATACTCATACACAAGAAGCCGCTCATTCCCGTCCAAGCAATACCCGAGAAGCACAACCAGGTGGCGGTGCCTGACCTTGTTCAGCACCGCGATTTCCGACATGAACTCCGTCAACCCCTTCTCCGACATCACTCCCGATTCCATTCTCTTTACCGCTATTTTCGTCCCGTCCTGGAGCTCCCCCTTGTAAACCGTCCCGAACCCGCCTTTTCCTAGCACGTTCTCCTCGCCGAAATTGTTCGTCACGTCTCTTAATACTTGAATCGGGATGACCATGTTCCCCGACTCGAGATCGCTCGGCCCGCTGCTCGATGTGAAGCTCCCGCCGCTTAATTGACAGACGGCGATTTTCACTGCGTCCGAGTATCGAGGATGAATAACCTTGTTGTGAGGTTTTTGCTTTCGGTTATAGTAAAAGACGCCTAGGCCGACAACACACAGTCCGCAAAAGGCGCCGATTACTGAACCAACGATCTTCACTGTGCTTGAATTCTTGTTAGCGCTGTTTCGATCGGAGCCTTCTCCGCCTTTGCCACGTGGCGAAGTCGGTGTGTTCCCAGGTGTCGGAAAACTACTGCTGTCTTTCCCGATGTCGATGTTTCCATCAGTGATGACTTCCACGTTTGTGATGAAAGTAGGCACCGCGCCGAATAGCCTGTTGTTCGCCACGTTTAATAGGGAAAGACTAGTCAAAGTTGTGAGGTCTTTCGATATTGTACCAGTGAGAAGATTGTTCGCGAGAATTAGTTTTTGCAATTTGGGTAACAACGAAAAGTTGGAGGAGATTGTACCAGTAAGCCCCATGTTCTGGAAATTGACAACGGATATGTCTCCGTCAGGCAAACAAACTATCCCTTTCCAAAGGGCACAAGGGTCATTTCCTTTCCAACTCTCGGCTAAGCTAGAAGGATACCCGAAATCTTTCACTATCGATAACAAGACATCAACGCGATGATCGCAAGTGCCACCTGGCGTGTTAGTACAAAAACTATTTGAATCGGTGTTCATATCTACTTTAACAGAATCGGGAAATTTCGGTGGAGGTCCTTGAAACCAATTGTTAGTCAAATTGACAACAGAAAGAGAGGGGATGTTTGCCAGTGAAGCTGGAACAATGCCAGTGAACTGATTATCCCGAAAACTAGCATCTTTTAACCCGTTAAATCCTTTGAATTCTGGCAATGGACCAGTGAATTGATTCCCATGTAACCAAATCTGAGTCAAGCCAGTCATATTTTGCAACACATCAACTGAACCATTCAACTTGGAATTACCCTTTTGGCCATTAAGCCATAAGGAAATCAACAATGGGGCCCGTGAAAAGTTCCCTGGCAATTCACCCTCTAGAGAATTCATTGCTAAATGCAGACTTTGTAAACCAGGAAACACGTCATTGTTAAAAAATTCAGGGATTTTACCGATTATATTAGCCCCATTTGCAGAGAAATCCTGCAAAGTGGTGGCACTTTGAAGACCAGGAGGTATTTCCCATGGCTGAAACGGGTTGTAATCGAGACCCACAGTCTCTATAGAGTTCAACCCGTCGAAAAAATCCGGGGGCAACGAAGTGAAGCCGTTATTATCCAAATAGACAGTATCTAGCGTGGTTATACCGGCAAGATTCGGTACTGGACCACTTAAATTGTTGTACATTACCTCAAACCGCTTTAAAGCCGTCAGATTTCTGAGTTCCGGCGGAAGAGTGCCTTGTAGATTCTGCCGGCCGATTTGAATTGCGGTCACCCGGGTTTTACTGGAATCGCACGAGACATGAGACCACTGGCACGGGTCGGACCCCGTCCACCCCAAATTCGCCGGATTGTTTAGGTTTTTACGGAGCTTCATCATCACGGCAGCGTCGCCGTTTTGACATTTCACCGGAGAGAACAAACAGACGAATAAAAAAGAGAGAATCGTAGGACCCAGTTGGTATTTCTCCATACCTTGAGAAACCCTGATAGAAATTGAGGGAAATTTTCAAATTTTGGGGAGACAAGAGAGAAAGAGACAGCGAGTGAAAAGGAAAAGAGAAGGGTTTGTAAAATTGGGGAGCATTAATGGAGAAAAGTAAACTACTGAAGAATGAAAAACAAAACCAGTACTGTATAGAAGCGATGGGAAGGAGAAATCAGGGATTGGGAGAGGAAGCGGCGGGGATGGAGGAGAATTAGAGTGATAGAAAAAGTATTTTAGAGCAATTGTTTGAAGTGACCTTCCTTGAGAGAAAAACAGAGTAGTATTTCACTATTTCTGTTAAGTTATTAATTAGTTGCCTTAATTCCTTTTTAAGATTGCGTTTAATTGTTTAATTTTATGTTGTCGAGGATGACAGCTGGCAGTTGCGTGTGGGTCCCATTGAATCTCTCTATTTTAGTATTATGGTAATGATATGCACGTAAAGAAGTGAAGAGATGGTTTGGTCATATTTAGGAGTATTTTGCTTTTAATTTTAAAAAATCTAAACAGGATACAATAGGATGTTTCATGTGCATAAATTGTAAAAGTAATTAATTTCGCATCTCACTGATTTAAGCATTTGATGACAGTTAGTATCATGGATGGAAATTTAGGATATTTTGGTTTTGTAATCATGTAATTTTATTTATCAAATCTTCGCAATTAAACCGAATAATTTACTTACAGATTTTCCAAATGTTCAATTTCATTTTAATATCTTTTTACCACCAAATATTTAATATAGGAAATATATTAGTAAGTTTCTTCGACAAAAATTCATGTGCAAATAAAATATAATATAAAATTGAGCTATAAATATGAAATGATGTCCAACTATTTGTAAGAAAAACGCATTTAAAATATTACATGAATGATATATTTAAAATAGAACAAGCACATATAGTCTGAGTGGTACATCCACATAATTGGTAGGGTGATAAAGGTTCAAATCCCAGCACCTCCAATTGCTTCAAAAAAAATTATAAAATAAAATGATGATTTTAAATATTACTTTATCATTCGTCACCATTGTATAAATGATAATAAAGGAAAATGTATTAACTTTATAAAAAAAACAAATGTCTTATACATCAATGTCTCATAAAACTTGTTCTTAAATACATATTTGTTCCTAAACATGCAAAAAGTGAACTAATTAACCCCTCAATGTCATATATTAGCTTATAGTTGAAGGGAGAAAATGACGATTTGAAAAGTCAAACCAACCAAAATCTGACGCGTGACATTTAAAGAAATGTATTCACTTTTTACAATTTTTTGGGTTAATAAAAATTTAAAGACAAATTCAAAAGTGTCTTAATATATACGGTCAAAACAAACTAATTAATTACTATCACTTGAAAAAAATGTGCATTCAATTGAAAAGTCTAAGATAATATTTTTGTATTAAGAATCCATAATTTAAAAGTGATTCCATCATTTATTTTTGACATAGTTCCAAAAAGTTTGATGTCACCTTAAACTTTCAAACATTTCAAATAATCCTCTCAAATTTACAAAAATTGTACTAGCTAGTTTGCTTATTTAATATTATGTCGGCTTCTGGTTGGAGAAAGAAAATCTAGAAAATTACATATTTAAAAAGTCAAACCAGCCAGAAACTGGCACGTGCTAATAGAGGGACAAATTGGTGCATTTTAAACAAGTTCATGGGATATTTGCAACTGTTGAAAGTGCATGATGGTATCAGACTTTTCGAAACAAGTTCATGTGGTAAATGAAGTATTAAGACTAATTTAAACAATGATATGTAGTTAATGATCTTTATACATAATTTTATATAAATTACTTTTTCAAGAGAAAAATACTCATCAAATTAATAATGATATGTAGTCAATGATCTTTATTTTCATTTATATTCTTGTTGTTAGAAATATTTATTATTGTTTTAATTTTTTTTGTTAAATACATACATATTAATAAAAATAAATTTCATAACTCATAATATTCTATAGTTAAATATTTTAATTACATAAATTTGATATTAAAATATGATTAAATGTATTATTACCTTAGTTGTTGGACCTAGTAAGGTGTAAAATAGGTCAAAGGGAGGTGAATGATTTTTTTTCGAGTTCAAGCATTACTTCAGAAGATAGGTGAAACTAGCTTCTGAAGATACTTTTGAATAAAAGCATTTTACTCAAAATCCCTTTTTAAGACCTTAATCTTTAAATGTGATTTACACTTAAACACAGAAAGTAATGCAAGGTATAGAAAGTGCAAACCGTGATTTTTATCATGGTTCAACCTCTGCCTAATCTAGTCCTTGAAATCTCATATCCAAGATTTAATCCACTAAGTGCTCTTCTTCTGGTGAAGAGAAAATCTTTTACAAACACTAGTGCAGAAATGGCTTTTGGGGACGGTTTTTTTGGCTTTTCCGGACGGTTTTGAACCGTCCGCACAAGCTGCGACGCGATTGATAAGCATTAATGCGGACGGTTTAGAACCGTCCGGAATAAGGAGCATTGCGG